>JAJPUD010001812.1:62488-104566 GCA_023553655.1 Myrmecobius fasciatus
AAGAAAGAAAGAAAGAAAGAAAGAAAGAAAGAAAGAAAGAAAGAAAGTTTCAAAGAAAGAAAGAAAGCCATACAAATTGAATTATGGGAGCAATTAATGCCAACGTCTTCCCGGGAGGGTGTCTGTGCTGCTCAAGCAGCCCATCAGTATCTGGGCTGAAGCAGCAGGGCCACACTGCTGGCATCTACGTGTTACTTTGAGTCAGCCCTTAGACAGACAGATGCAGAGGGACTACTGTGGCAGAACTGTAGACTGAAAGGGAGAGCTGAGGGGCCAGCTCAGGAGAGGAACAGCCTCCACAGCCTCAAAGGCTGGTTTATAAGCACACTCCTCAGAGAACTCATTAACATCCCCCAACCACATCCCTTCCCACTTTGGACTGAAGACACCACCATCCTTGCAGTCTCATAGAACAAGAACCTCATTGGGAGGGAGCCTCCCTCCTCATCCCTCCTCATCACTTGCTAAATCTTGACGCCTCTGGTATCCGACTTTTCTCTCCTCCACAGGCAGATACTTCATCACTTGGGGCCCTCACAGCCCTCCCCCGGCCTCCTCTCTCTGGCTTCTCTCGTCCAGCCTCCCTTCTCTGGCTTCCCCTTACCTACTCTCCCCCTGTCCACCTTCCCTTCTCTAGCCTCCCTTTTCCAGCTTCCCTTCCCCTTTGCTCAGCCTCCTAACTAGTCTGGCTGCCTTAGATCTCCCTAGCACCATCTGTCCTCCACGTTGCTTTTGTGTGATCTTCCTCAAGTGCAGACTGCCCTACTTAGTCAACCTGACTGGCTCTCTATTGTCTCTAGGATAAAATTTCAACTCTCTTTTCCTTGTAAAGACCTTCACAATCTGGCTCCTACCGACCTTTCCAGACTAACTAGATTTCTTCTCCCTGCTATATTCCATGGGAAAACTGGCCTTCTCTTTGCTCCTCCCACGTGACTGTGAATCTCCCCTCCCCAAGCCTTTGCACTGGTCATTCCAGATGCCTAGAGTGCCCTCCCTCTCATCCATGCTTCACAGAGGCACCTTCAACACAAAGCCTTTCTTGCTCCCCTTCTCCAAATGCTAGTTCCCTTCCACCCAACCTATTCTGGGCTGAATTCCTGGCAATTTACTTATTTCTAGCCACATTACATTTATTTTGTGCAAACTTAAGTAATACTTTTTCCTCTATTACAAAGTAAACTTCTTAAGAAAAAAAGGTCGTTCACTCCTTTTTTAACTGCTTTTAGCTTAAATCTAAAAATGTCATAATTTAGTAAAAAAGGGTCAATCCATTCCCTGCCTCAGGCTTGAAAGCATGTCAAAAAACAATCCATGGTAAATACTGTAAGTATGAACTGCGAGGGAAAATGGTATAATCTTAGCAAATGAAAATTGGGATCAAAAAGTCTAGCTGTCCTTATTAGAATGTTCTAAAATGGCAAGGCAGTTGCTTGTATCTAAGTATGAATAAAGAAAAATTTATTTTTTTGAACCAAAAAAAAGAATAAAGGTTTTTTCAGTCATTATATTTGTATGTACATGCCTGCATACAATAGGTGTCTAATAAATGCTTATGGCTTGATTAGAAAAAGTCTGAGGTAGATGATATGATTATCATTATTTAGAGAGGTCAATAAGTGGTGGAAGGCAGGCTGTGAATTCAGAGTCAAGGAGCACAGATTTTTGGAGCCAAATGGGAAGATTTTCGTGGTCATCTAGTTCGATCCTTACTCAAATCTGAATCCACTGCCTTTTAAGGGATCATTGAGCCTCTGCTGATAGACCTCCAATAAGAGGGAATACAGCGTCACTAAAAGTAGCCCACTGCACCTTAACAGAGCTCAATTCTTAGGAAGCTGTTCCTGACCCCAAGCCCAAATCGTCTCCTTTGTAACTCTGACCCATTCTTCACAGTCCTGCCAAGTCTGAGACAATTGGGATCCTTCTTCCATATGACACTCCTTCGCAAATTTCAATACGGCAATCCTATCACACATGTCCTCTACGCCTTTGGCACATCATCCATTAAAATGTCAAATGGCATCCCCGTGACGCTCCATTGGAGACCTTCTTCAAAAGTGACTAAAACCATTGACGAAAGCTTCTTGAGTCTTGACTCTCAGCTGGTTCTAAATGTTGATCGTATTGGATTTACCCTCCTCTCTACCTTTTCCATATGAATTGAACAAGAGACTTGATAGAAAATTGTGCTAAAATTTAGGTAAAGTACACTTACAGCATTCCTCTGGTTTATTAATTTAGCCTCTGGGGGAGAAGAAAAGAAGTTTGACCAAACTGCTTCGGCTAGCTGTTCACCAATGACCTTCATACCCTGGACAAGTCACTTAACCCCAATTGCCTCAGCAAAAAAAAAAAAAAAAAAAGTTCCCTAGGATTGGAAAGGAGAAAGCATTGTCAATTTTGCAAGCCAAGTTTTCTGTCCTCTTTTCTAAATCATGACAATGCTTTCTCCTTTCCAATCCTAGGGAACTTTTTTTTTTCCTGAGTCAATTGAGGTTTAAGTGACTTGTCCAGGGTCACACAGCCAGGAAGTGTTAAGTGTCTAAGGTCAGATTTGAACTAGTTCCTCCTGACTTCAGGACTGGTGCTCTATCTACTGTGCCACCTAATTGCCCCTCGGGAACCCTTTTCCATGACTTTCAAACATCCCTGACTATGGCTCAGCCTTCACTTAGGTCACTTTTGTCAGTGCCTGAAGATGTCATTTGTTTGGGCTTGGTGACATCTGAATTCACTAAAGACAGCCAGGTAATCATTTATTATCTCCTAATGACTTCACAAGAAGTATACTTCAGATGGCAATTCCTTGGGAGCTATCTTTGTTCTCTCCTGTCTAGTCAAAAGGTTAGTATCGTTGGAAGAAAAAAATGGGACCAAGTAACTCTGTTTTCTCTGTCAACATTATTACTATCCCATCTACAGTTTTAAAATATGTCATTTTGCCAAAAAAGGGGGGGGCAGCTAGATGATGCAGTGGATAGAGCATCAGCCCTAGAGTCAGAAGAACCTAAATTCAAATCTGACCTCAGACACTTAACACTCATTAGTTGTGTTGTGACTCTGGACAAGTCACTTAACTCCAACTGCCTTGCACAAAAAGTCATTTTCTTAAGTATGGCTTTTTTCACCAGCTAAAAACTCTGCCCCTTGGGAATCTGGGCAGTTTTCTCAGAGTAGCCCTTGCTTTCCTCATTGTCCTCTGTCACCTGTCCTTGCTTCAATCTTTACACGTAATTTCCCATCTAAGTTGCAAAGTTCCCATTGTATGTCAGCATTGACTAATGGTGGCTGAAGAGGATTATCTATACTCTTATACATACATATGGATAGATAGATAGATAGATATTAGACAACTCCCTGTTTTCCATCTCTACAGAATCATTTGCCTTTGTGTCTTCAGAAATTCACTCTTGTAGGTTTCTCATCCTGTACTGACTTCCTTGTGGAACTATAATCCATG
Source organism: Myrmecobius fasciatus (assembly GCA_023553655.1). Classification (NCBI taxonomy): domain Eukaryota; kingdom Metazoa; phylum Chordata; class Mammalia; order Dasyuromorphia; family Myrmecobiidae; genus Myrmecobius; species Myrmecobius fasciatus. Next base: position 65,952 of record JAJPUD010001812.1, read on the forward strand.
AAATCCTTTCTTGAGCCCTCTGAAATCTGCTGGACCCAAAATTAGTGGGCAAGTCAGGTTCTGCCAGCTTTGTTCTTCTCTATCACAAACTCTAACTGAGCAGTCACTTCCTCTCCCCCACTTTTACCCTAAAGTTCCCAATGCAGGAACCAGTTCCTTCCTGTTAAAGACCAAATAGAATTTCCCTCCTGTTGCTTTCAACCTTTTGAAAGAGGAAACCATCCGTAAGGTTAAGTGAAGAGCTTGCTAGCTGTTCTCCTTTTCATTCAGACTGTAGCAATTGTCTGGCTAAGTGAAGTCGGCCATCACTGTCGCATAATTTTGTGCCACAATAGTCATATATTGGACCAACTCCCTATTTCCTTTTCCAATCTAGTTAAACTGGAGGATTCTACAATGACAAAAATCACTTCTGGTTTTCGCTCCATTGGCCTTTACCCAAATGCATCCCATCGTGCTTTCTCCTTCAGGTCAATCGATTTCCTCACATAGATAAGAGTATACCTTTTTGATATGGCTCATCCAACCCTTTTCACCTGCCTTCTTTCTTGGGATGGGGGAGGGAAAAATGATATTTATCAAGAGCCATATTCTAGGAATGAATTTTATTTCACCAATTTTCGACCATAGCTACAAAATCAACTTTGCCTTCTTGAATAAAGGCCTCTAGTTCCTCTTGTTACCTAAAGTTGGGGCATTTGGGTATAGGTACTTGCAAGGAGAGAGAAGACGGTTTTGTTTTAAATAAAAGGCAAAGAAATAAAAGAAAACAATTGAATGGGAAAGACAAGCTTTTCTTCAAGAAAAGCAGAGCCAGTTTCATGTAAAAACGGGCTCGATAAAAGACAAATTACGGAGAGGGATTTAACAGAAGCAGAAGAGATTAAGAAGAGGTGGCAAGAATAGTAGAAAGAACTATACTAGAAAGATCTTAACATCATCAATAACCATGATGGTGTCAGATTTCCTGGAGAATAAAATCAATGGTCCTTCAAGGACAGAAGCAATATAAACAATAAGACTAGTGGAGGTAACAGGATTCCAGCTGAGCTATTTAAAATCCTGAAAGAGGACATTGTTCAAGGCCCATATCCAATGGGCCAGCAAATCTGGAAAATTCAAAAGCTCAGGTTATATCCCAACCCTAAAGAAGGGATATTCAAATTACCAAAAAATTGTGCTCATTTCATAAGCCAGCAACATTATGCTTACAATTCTGTAAACTAGGCTAATATGTGAACCAAGAATTACTAGAAGAGCCAGGTGGCTCTCAAAGGGGCAGAAGAACTACAGACCAAATTGCTGGATTATTGAGAAAACAAGGGGACTTCAGGAAAAAAGCCCATCTACTTTTGTTTCATTGATTACACTAAAGCCTTTGACTGTGTAGATCACACCAAAATGTGGCAAGTCATCCAAGAGATGGCTGTAGGAGATCATCTAATTTTTTCCTGAAGAACCTATATGTGGGCCCAGAAGCAACAGTTAGAACCAAACACAGAACAACTGATTGGTTTAAGATTTGAAAAGGAGTACGACAAGGTTGTAATATTTTCATTTCACTTATTTAATTGATATACAGTGAAATCATGTGAGATCCACACTGGGTGATTCAAAAATTGGAATCATGGTTTCCAGGAGAAATATCAACAATCTCAGATATGCAGATGATACCATTCTCATGGCAGAAGGTGAAGAGGAATTAAGAAGCTTTTTGATGGGCGTGAATGAGAAGAGTGTAAAAGCTGCGTTGAAGTTTAACATCAAAAAAACTAAGATCATTGCAGCTAGGCCCATCACTTCCTGGCAAACAGAAGGAAAAGAAATGAAAGTAGTGTCATATATTTTACATTTTTGCACTCAGAGATCACAAGGCGTTTCTCCTTGGAAGAAAAGCTATGGCAAATCTAGAAAGTTGGACTATAAGAAAAGCTGAGAGCCACAGATGTGACATTTTTAACTGTAGTACTACAGAAGACTTTTGAGAGTCCCTTGGACAGCCAGGAAGTCGAATCAATCAATATAGAAAGACATTAATCTAGGCCATTTCCTGGAAGGTCAATACTGGAGGTGACGCTTAAATACTCTGGCCACATAATGAGAAGACAGGATTCACTGGGAAAGACCCTGATGTTGGGAAAGATTGAAGGCAAAAGGAAAAGGGGCTGGCAGATGAGGAGATGGATAGAAAGTGTCATGGAAACAATGAGCATGAGCTTGGATGGATTTCAAGAGATAGTGGAGGATAGATGGGCCAGGAGTGCTATGGTCTGTGGGGTCACAGAGTCAGATATGACTGAACAACAACACATTTGAAACTATGAGTTTACCAATGGGTTCCTTTCTTGAGTTTTGCTTCCTGTGAACTGGTTTGTTCGGTGGATAATTCTGCTTCCTTCACTGTAGCTACTTCTAATGGAATTTCATTTGGTGGATATACCATAAGCAATTTTTTTTCTTCCCCATTCTTTTAGTTCAACGTCCTTTCTATAGCATTTGCAAGACATAAGGCACAATACCCTTTCATCTAGCAGTGTTTCTACTGGGCCTGTATCCCAAAGAGACATTAAAGAAGGAAAAAGACCCACATGTGCCAAAATATTTGTGATAGCCCTTTTTTGTAGTAGTTCATCAGTGTGAGAACAGCTGAATAAATTATGGTATATGAATGTTATGGAATATTATTATTCTATAAGAAATGACCAGCAGGCTGATTCCAGAAAAGCCTGGAAAGACTTACATGAACTGATGCTGAGTGAAGTGAGCAAAACTAGAACACTGTACACAGTAAGAGCAAGATGATCAACTATGACAGACTTAACTCTTTTCAGCAAGACAGCGATCCAAGACAATTCTAATAGACTTGGGATGGAAAATGCATTCACATCCACAGACCGAATAGATGAAAGCACACTATTTTCAGCTTTTGTATTTGTTTGCTTGCATTTTCTTTCTTGTGGGTTTCCCCTTTTCTTCTGATTTTTCTTTCACAACATGACTAATCTTTGCACACGTATAATCTATATCAGATTGCTTGCTATCTTGGAGAGGGGAGAGATAAGGGAAAGAGGAAGGGAGAAAACATTTGGAATTCAAAATCTTACAAAAATGAATATTGAAAACTATATACCTCTAAGTGGAAAAAATAAAATACTATTGAGGAAGAAAAGGCATAAAGCACAGACGTTTTTACTAGCTTTGGTTCTTTTATCGGCTATATCCAACCCTTCTAAGAAGACTATTGTTCCTGTATTTCAAGTGATGATCCAGAAATTCAGATCCCATTCTCCGACACCAGAGTGTTTGCTTCCTAAATCAATTTTCTGCATCTTTTGCTTTCAGGGCACACTAGTGCCAAAAACACCACGTGCCCCTTTGGTTTCCTGCCGGAGATGTAATCTTTGGCAATGCTTCTAACAAGCTTCCTTCTGCCAGTATTGTTTATATCTGTGTGAATTACCATTAAGTGGGTAGAGCCATCATTTTGACAAGTCTTGGGAGTTTCACTCTTCTGCTTTGGAAACATGCCCAGGGAAGACAATGGATTATTATCTTGTTCTCATTAGGACAAAAAAAAGTTACCCTAAAGCAAGAAACCATCTACTCCCATTCCTCTTTTCTTGCTCAAATCCTTGCTGGACGATGGCTCACTTGATGGTATCTGTGGACAGAGTTTTTACATTTCTTGAAGAACAGGCTATTTGCTTCTCAAGACCTTTTTTAAGCATCCTTGTGGTCATCTTTCTAACCACCCTGCTGGCATGGATCCACTGAGTTCAAATTTCTTCACTTAAGATACATTTCCCCTTGATTTTTTCTCTCCCCACATTGAAGTCTTTCTCCCATTAAAAAAAAAAGTAACACCTCATTGTCCCTGATAATGTGGAACATGGAGAGTCAGTCTTTGGACCCTTCTTCACCTCCTCAAGGAGGGAGGGCAGCCCGCCTTGAACAGAAATCGCCCTTTCTCGGCTGTGGTCAAGAGATAAATAGCACACACTTATCATGGATGAATTTTCCTTGCTTTCCACATTGAGAGAAATCCTTGGCCTACAGAAGCACAGTCAGCTTTATCTCCTTTCTCTCTTACTGGGACTTAGTGTCTTCGCCATCCTTTCTGACTTTTTTTTTGACTAGCTTCTCATTTGCTTTGACATTTGGTTCTAACCAACTGCCTCGACTGATATATTGTATTTGCTCTTTGCTTTACTTAATCTTTCTTTAGCTTGTCTTTCTCCTGAGTCTTTGGTGCTTGTAGATGGAATCCCTTAGCTTCAGTTTCTCTTGAGTCTTTCCTCAAGCTCTCCTCCCCAAATTTAACTAACCTCTGACATCCTTCACAAGCCACCTTATTTATTTCCTTTTCCTTCTTGGTCCCTGAGTCCTTCCCTCCTTTCCTGCTTCTTTCTCCCATGACCTTTCCCCTGGAAGTCAGAAGTATAATCTGGATGGAGACATTTAATTGGTGTTTTGCTTAAATTTCCCAGACTTCTCCACATTTCTCCTCCTCTATCTCCAAATCACATTCACAATGTCCTATTCCTCCTCAGACTCTTCTTCTTTTTCTACTTCCTGCAGCACTTTCTATAGTAAAGCTTCTTAAACTGTGGGTCACGACCCCACATGGGGTCATGTAACTTAACTGAATGTGGGAGATGCAAAATTACAATTATCAGTCAATGTTCAATTTTTAAACCTATTTTATATAGCTAGATATCTGGGGTAGCATAAAAATTTCTCTGGTGAAAGAAAGAGAAAAAAGTTCAAGAAACCCTGTTCCCATTGTCCCCAAAGACCACAACTAGGGCCTTCATCTGGAGACATGGCTCCCTCAAAGAAGTGATGGAATAGTGCAAAGAACAGTGTGGAAAAGAGAGGAGAAGGAAGGCTGCCTGAAAGAAGGGCCCAGAAGACAATTGTAAATCTACAAGTATGGCAACAAATGGCCCAGTGATGAACTGAGGAGTCTTGGACCAACTGGATACGTAGGTTCCATTCCCACCACTATTAGATTCTGAAAACTGTTTGAAAATATATAGGGAAGCATTTTTTAGAAGAGAAAATCTGAAATTTATAGGATTGTGTGTTGTCTAATGAGGTAGAATGGCCTAGTGGAGAAAGAGCTAGACTTGGATTCAGCTCTGGGTTTAAGTCTCATCTTGGCAAAATCCCAACCATGTGATCTTGGTCAACTTGCTTCCACTTTTCAATGAGTCAGGCAACTCTAAGATAATAAATTGCAGAGAAAGGAAGTGGAGGAAATCTCCCTCTTCTCTTTCTGATAAGAAAGAAATCACAAGTGAGGTTCGAAAATGTGTTTGATGAGTGCTGAGCCCCTGAGCAAAAAGCAGTATAAAAATCTAATGAAGCGGGGCAGCTAGGTGGCGCAGTGGATAGAGCACCAGTCTCCTAGCTGTGTGACCCTGGGCAAGTCACTTAACCCCAATTGCCTCAGGAAAAAAAAATCTCATGGAGCCATGTATGACAATGGGAAGGAGAACAACGTGGAAAAACAGGGAACTCCTTTGCCAACAGATTTTTTTAATGTGCAGAAGATAGGATCAAAGGCAGATCATATAAAGGAAGCATAGAGACAAGCAGCAGTGTCCCGGAAAGAGAGCGTCAGGGATGGTAAGACTCCAAATTATCTGAGGAGAGTCCGAAAAGGTACAGCATCACAGACTTAACAGTCGGAAGGGACCCCCTGGTCCAACCCATACCTGAACCCATGTCTGAGAAGGGGTCACACCAGTGAAGGAGAAGCTATTGAAGCTTCTGGAGCACAACTAGGAGAGGGGTAACTGGAGCTTTGGCCCAAGAGGTCACGATTTAGATGGAACCAATCACCGTCTCCAAGTTGGCTTTCTCTCCCAGAAGCTGCACCCCAGGTGAGCTCCTCCCTGGTTGGCCCCACAATCGAGGAGAGTGAATTCATCCTGGGATGAGTTTCTCAGTTGTGCTTGGTGGAAGAAATCAGCATCGAAGCAACACACATAACAACTAAAGGTGAGAAGCAGACACTTCCTAGGGAAAAAACTCAGATCAAACATCACCCAAAATTTAGTAAATAGATCCTAGGACAGTGCCCATAATACTGAGACGGCAAGTTAAGTGACTTGCCTAAGGACATACAGCTAGTAACTATTAGAGGAAACACTTGAACCCGACTCTAAGTCTATCACTTTGCTACGTCACACTACACAATAACACATACACACAGAGTTAGAAAGACACAAATCTCAATAACAAAATTCAATAAAAAGATATAGGGAGAGATCAGAAGGAGTCAGAGAAGCAAGTAAAAGGCATTTATTATGAATATTTGATTAGAGTTTATAGGTAGCTCCTAGGAAGCAATCATCAATCCTCTGAAGTTCATAGTCTTAAGCAGGACTTGACTTCCTTTCCTTGTTTGTTTGGTTTTTTTTTGCTGATTATTAAATTAAAAAAAAAACTTCAAATAAAATGGATGACTCATTGCCATCATGCATCCTGGTGCATCCCAGAGACATGCTGCCTGGTCCTTGCAGCCTCCAGTAGAATGGGAACGCCAGTTCCTCTTTTCTGTTGGCACGGGCAGTTCCTCACCACCAGCTGTCCCCTCCATTATTTTTGCAACCAGCTGCTCACCAAAACAGGAAGAAAAGCGAGACACGAAGCTGGTCTTCTTCAAAGAGGATATGAAAGTAGCCTGATTTTCTTTTCTGGGTCTCTCCAGCATGCAGAGAAAGGTTTGAATGGAGTGGACCCCAGAGGCAAAAAACTTTAAGGTCAATCAGATGAAAAGGCTTGTGTGGAAAAGAAATGCACAAGATCGAAAGCCTGCACCATTAAATAAACTTTCCTGGCCCACGACGTGGGATGGGCAGACTTCTCTGGCTGCCCCCAAATGGAGATTATCAGGGGTCTTTTATTAGATGGTGTTTCTATCATTAGCAGATGGCAAGAGATTTTTCCAAGTGATGATTTCACCACCAGGTGGCATTTGTGGCCACAATCTGGATCCCGAGCTAGGCCGGGCCAATGATCTGTGGAAATTTTCTGTCCCACCCAGATCCATTATCTATCTACCTCCATCTCCTCCTTTTCCATCTCCACTTCTTTTTTCCTTTTCTTCTCTGATTCCTTCTTTTCCCCCACCTCCTCCTCTTCTCCCACTCTTAGTGCCCTTCTCTAACCTTCCTTTCCTTTTTGGTTCTCCTCTTGGTTCAACTTTTCCTCCTCCCCCTCTTTTTCCTCCTCCAACTTCTCCTTCTCCTTCTCTTCTTCTCTCCTGCTCACTCTCAGCCACTGATGTTACCCTGGACAGTCTCATCATGGTACCTACAAGGGAAAAGATCCTTAGAAAAAGACCGGAAGGAGCAAAGTTCAGGCCAGCTCCCAGCTGTGGAGGCCAGGAGTGAAGGGCTGACCCCCGGGATTCCATTCCATCCAACGCAAAAATGCTTGTCGAGGAGCCACAGCCCCCCCCCTCCCTCAGCAGAATTCCGAAATGAAGGCCAGGAGTCCCCATGGACAGATGTTCAGTCAGGAGACAATGAGGCCATGGGGAAACTGGGGGGTGAGGGGAGCCTGAATGCAGCTATGGAGAAAAAAACAACAACTTGGGAAACAGATAAATATCAGCAGTGTCCTGAACACACTGAGAGAAAGAGAGACCTTCCCTTCCCAGCTGTGGGGGGTCAGCAGGGAGGGGGGACAAGAGAGAGCGAACCCAGCTGTCACAGTCCAGCTCCTTCCCCAGTGAACTGAGAACTAGACCTTCTAAAAGATATAATCATAAAGGGTTCAAATGAGGCTTTCTAAAAGAATAAGCTATATTCAATTCTTCTGTTCTCACAAAAAAAAATCTTCAGTCAGAGGTTTCCTCTACTACTAATAAATATAATTTAAAATTTTCTTAAAATAATATTTATCTCATCTGGCTCTTCTTGTTTAATCTATGCTCTTATAATATATTGGGATGTGTGTGTGTGTGTGTGTGTATACACACACACACACACACACATATATATATATAAAATGTACTCAATTTACAAATATATATTACTTTGCTGATAAAAAAAAAGTTTTGAGTTTTGTTTTTTTTTTAACTGATAGGAGCTAGCAATCCAACAAGTTCAAAGCCTAATTGGTATCAAACAAGAACCACAAATCCATGGTGGTTGATAAGTCTCCACCTTAAGAATCCCTACAGGGAGCAGAGTGACTTACTTTTAAAATGTCAGATTGTACATGGTTTAATATCTTTTTCTTTTGCTAACTACTTCCTAAGTACGTTCTCATGTGGTTTAGGTGCCAGTGGGGGGCCACGTTCAGCCTGCAGGCTGCCATATTTAGCATCTCTGCTCTAGAGGATGTCAAGGAATTTGGAGGTATATGGATCTACTCAATGGAAACTGTGCTTGGAGATCCCACCCACTGGGAAAGCTTCACCTTCTCTTTTGAATTTGCTATTAATTCAGTGAGCCTGAATTATGTTCCTTTAGCTTAACAGAGTTGGCCCTCTACTGGAGCAAAAATTTAAAAAGCCTTCTTGGCCAGCTTAAACAGCGTCTACTCTTAGCAAATAAATACAGACGTAAACAAATCTAAATTAGTACCAAGGAGACAAAGCATAAAGGTAAGACATCATCAAGGAGCTATGATCCTGTCGTTCTCTTCAATCTATTAGTATCTCCCCCCAGATACAGGCCGACCTGAACCAGGAGTTATAGGAAAAGGATACACTTAATTCCTTCCACATCACAAGGGTTAAATGCACAATACCCCTGAGAGCTGGAAAACCCACATAAAATTTTTTGACCCTTCCTTTATACTAGAGAAAAAGCCTTTTTCTTTTACGTGGTGTTTATCTTATCGTAAAATTTGGTTTAAGTTTTTGGTCATAGGATCTGTGTTGTCAGCAGCTTCCACAAAACTCCCCAAAATTTCTTATGTTGACTCACGATAGATATGAAAACTGTGATGGTGCAAGTCACAATGTGGGAAGGATAACTGTAGTTTGAGTTTTATTTCTCACAGCCGTTTTCTCGCCTTTGAGCAAGCAATGGAGTGTCCATTTTGTGCCCGATTCAATAGATGAAGAAAGCAGAGGTTCTGAAGGCATTCTGACCAATCTTGGGACTTGGACAGAGGGAACAGACAAGCCTTGGGGTCTGGATATGAAGCTGAGCCCCGTCGCGGCCTCTGACCTCTTCTCACCTCCGATAGTCAATGACAAATCAGGGCACCCCAAGTCAATGAATGACCCCGGCAAGGAAGCGCTTCTCCTTATCTACTCATGACTTTGCAAATGACTAGAGATAGTCACAGGGCCACCACACTGATGCCAGGGCCTGTGTAAGGCACAATGGCTTTTGGTAAACAGGGCTCATATACCCCAGTGACTTTGCCAGATATAGTTCTTTCCTCCACAAATCTCCCAAACCTTCATTCTAGCCTGGGTACCAAATACTATGGTTTAATACCAAATAGCCGTTTCTCAGTTCTCTTCCTTCTAGAACCAATGGCTCCAATTTGCACACAGATAAGCAGCCTCAGAGCACTCTCTGTGAACGAAGGTCAGTAAGTAGGACTTGACCTGCTCAAATCTCCCTGGAGCCCTCCACACTCCGTCTTCTACCCCTTACATTCTCTTCCCTTGCCCACAGCTTTTCCCCTGACCCACTGGATCCTCCATCTCTCCCACTTGAAAAAGCTTCCTCATGGGACCAGGGTCTGGCAGGATGTTTAGTAAGCAATTCTACAAAAGAAAAGTCTGAGCCCCAGGCTGCTTTGGGTCCTGAGAGAAGGAAAAATTCAAAGAGAGACACATATCAACACTTCCCCAAGGAAACAGGCCATGTGACCATGAAGACTCCCAAAGGGGCCCAACTTCCCATGGGCAGGAACCGAAAAGATCCTTCCGTTTTCCTAATCCAAAGAAAGTCAATGTTTTATTGGCAAGGAGGCCACCACGTTCTTACTCTAACCTAAATATCATCTAGACTTTGGAGAAGGGCAAGAGATAAACCTTTTAAAGAGCCTGCCTAGGCAGAGAAGAAGGGCATGGGTGTGTATGGGGTAGGGGGAGTGTGTTTTTCTCAACAGAACCAGATGAGGTAAATGCTGTTCTCATCTCCATTTTCCAGGCTGAGAGGACATCCTTGGTCAGGGCCACCCAACCAGCAACGGTCTGAGGTGAGATTTGAGTTCCGATCCTTCAGACTTTTAAGTCAACCCCTCCCTCACTCAAGGAGGAGATGCCTTGCTTTGGACAGGAGCTGTGCTCCTGGAAAAAGTTGTCTCTAAAATGAATTTCTGTCCAATAAGCCACATTTGAATTATTCCTCAATTTCCTTACAGTTTCCATAAAGCTTTGGAGTTTGCAAAAGCGCTTTTCTCACAGTGTTCTCTCACACATGACTATTATGTCAAAGCCCATGGGGAGATACATTTAAGGGACCCTTATGGTGTAGCTTTTGATAAAAGCGCTACTTTCCCCCTCCTACACACCCCCTTCACTTTTGTCTCTGTACTCCATCTAACTAGCATAATGTCTAGTCCACAGTAGGCACCTAACAAACGCTTGGTTGGATGACTGAGTCTCTTTTGTAAAACTAGGCTTTCATGGACTGGGTTTGCAGAAAGCCAGGTACACACCCCAGGAAGGGCAAAGTGGAATTTGGATCAGATGATGGGGATGTGACATTTACTGGATACAGAACATCACATCCCTGAGGCTCAGCTCCCTCATCTACAAAATGGATGGTTTCAAATGAATCAATATTTGTCAAGTGCCTGGCACAGTACCAGGTACACAGTAGTCACTTAATAAAAACCTTTTCTCTCCTCCCAACTCTAAATTTAGGATTCTATGTGTGACTCTGGGCTAGTCACATTCCTTCTCTGCACCTCAGTTTCTTCATCTATAAACAAAACAAAACAAAAAGGGCAGGGGAGGAAGGGAGGCTTGGAGGCTTGGACTCACTGCCCCTGAGTTTGTTCACTCAACACAACCAGGACCCAATCTATTACAAAATCGATCCACTGACAATTCCATAAAAAGTCAGGAAGACATCTCAGAATTCACTCACACCGGCCCATCCCTGAGGACACCTTTACCTGGCCACAGTTTACATCACGGTCCCATTTTGGGGAGGTTCTTAGTCCCCTTGCTGCCCAAGAACGGGACACTTCTGAGTTGCATTTGCTCTTGACCGTTTTTCAATCTGACAAGTATAACTAATGCCTAAATTTCACCCCTGGATCACAGCCAAAGTGAGCTGCTCATTATCAATCTCAGAGACAAATGAGGACTGGCCTGTTAAACCCAGGTAGAGTGCCCCCAAAGTCTTAGTGCCGTGTTAAGCTATGAAAGCCTGAGTATTTAAGTATTTAAAGCAAGTTAAGTATTTTCAGTACAGTTCTCCTTTCCACATCCCAACTTTCCCCATTGCAGCTACAATAGAGCGTGGGGTGATGTAAGAAATTAAATGGGAATTTGGGGAAGCCACAGATGAAATGTGAAGGCCAGGGGACCGAACAGAAACAGAGGAAACTCAGAAATGCATAAAATGGATCGACTGCATGGTGGAAGATCAATATATTTGATCTTGTAATATAATAATAATTCAAACTTCTTCTCTGGTATGAAGGGAGGACCAACAACTTGGACATAGATTTTCCAGATTTCGGAGGGTATGCCCCACCCCGGGAGGAAAAAGATAAACGTGTTTGAAGTATTTAAGCTCTGAAAGCTTTCAATGGCACTAAGCCTTATGGAATAGCCTGGATATTGTTTGGAATGAGAAGGTGGAAATGAATAGGCTCCCCAACTATTAGTCTAAGGGCCCTTTGATATTTGGGGACAATTTCAACTCTTTAGAATTTGGATTTTTTTTTAATCTTTTTTAACTAAATGACTCTTGCATGCAGGATATCAAGTCTCATTCTGCCTCTCTGAGCTTTCTCTTTCCAGCTGAGTTGCTGAGTCTTCCTTTCTCCAATCTAAACATGCTCATTTCTTACGAGGGATCTTTCCCAGTGGAGTGGATTACAAAACAAATGCTTAGTGAGAACCACCTAGCAAAGATGGAATTGGTTTTATTGTATATTGAATTTTGTTGTTGTTGTTGTTGTTATTGTTGTTGTTGAGTTCAGCCATGTGTCTCTTTGTGACCCCATTTGAAGTTTTCTGGACAAAGATACTGGAATGGTTGGCCATTTCCTTCTCTAGCTCATTTTATAGAGGAGGAAACAGAGTGTCTAAAGGCCATCAACCACCCCCGTCCTCCCAAAAAAACAAAAACATCATTTCAAGAAACATCTGATCATCTTGTATTGCAATACTTAGGATAAGCATCCATAAGACCGTTATGAAAATAATTACAACTTCTGAATCATTTGTGGCAGAGGAAAACACAGTGAGCCCCTCCAGAATGGAATTAAATTACTTAATAATTTCATAGTGGTTTCAACTTGATGATAGATAGAGTATAATAAAAATATGTTGGAAAATATGGTTCAAAAGCAAAAATAAATGAGAGAGGCTCAAAACTTAAAAACTGGAAAATATGGTTCAAAAGCAAAAATAAATGAGAGGATCAAAACTTGCAGACTATACAAAAGCATCATGCTTATCCATATGGGCAACTAAGTCATATGGCAGATAGAAGACTGGTTTTGGAGCAAGGAAGACTTGAGTTAGAATCCTGACTCAAGCACTTACTAATTGTTTGACCGTAGACAAGCAATTTAATCTGTCTGCCTCGGTTTCTTCAACTGTAAAATGCAGATAATAATAACACTATCCTCCCAGGATTTCTTGAGGATCAAATGAGATAACATTTGTAAAACGCTCAGTATAGTGCCTGGCACATAGTAGGCACTTAATAAATGCTTGTCTCCTTCTAGCCTATACATCACATATATTTTCTTTAAGAATATAATTAAGAGGCACTGGACATAATGAATACAAAATGATAACAAGAAAATGGAAACCGATTATGTTAAAAGATAGGCAGGGACAAATTATGGATATGAGAATCATTTCTAGAGCAGCTCTCTATATTCTGACAGTGATTCATTAAAGCAAAAGCAGAATCAATATCCAACTAGACAAAGCATAAAAGTAAGATGAAGTTATGGCATACAATTTAGGTAACTAACCTCCCTAATCAACCTATTGATGAGGAAAAATGAAAAATGGATATAAAAACAACTATCACTACAGACTACTGTAATTTCCCAGTGAAATTTTACTTCTATAAATTAATTGCCACAAGAAGGAGATGTTAAAAAACCGTCTTGATCTCATTGTCGAGAGGAGGGACAGTAACAAAAGGCAACAACAATGGAGTTTAAACTCATTCATAAGGTCTAACAGAAGAGGACGGTAGAAGATTATTAGTAGTAGAACTACAGAATACTGACTAAGAAGAACTAGAGGGGAAAATAAGTTTGGAAAAAGTGTAGTTAATAGATTGAATCAAGCAAAATCATCCTTGTGCATTTCAAGATGAAACTGGAAAGAGGGCAACAACAGATGAAAAAATAACAAGCTCTATAAAGATTTTATACCAATTGTTTTTCTCCATATCCCATTTGGATTTGACATGATTGTTCCTGATGTACTACATGAGGAAAGAGAAATGGTACCAAAAAAAAAAAAAAAGATGGAAAGAACAATTGGATTAGACTAAATATATCTAATGGATGTCTGTGCTGGAGCTGGCATAATCTAGATGGCTTGATTCACAAGATACCCTAAAGAGAGGATAGTGAACTCCTAATGGGAAGACTCTTGAAGAAAAGTTTTAGATCTTACTATTACAAACCGAAAGGAGAGAATATGAATAAGTACTGATGCATAAACCTACCTTCTCGTATCTACAAAAAATTTGGAAGAAAAAATTTGCACATGCCTTATGGGCTTTATAAATAAAGGGAGATGGGAACACTGTGTTGCTAGTGACATTCTATGGCGGACCCTATCTTTACAGCTGCACTACTGCCTAAAAAGTGAAGAGAGTAGAAGATCCCATTGTGCATTACTGTTTTTTCTTGACCCTCATCCTTCTTGACCTCTCTTGAAATTGTTTATCACTCAGTAATATTATACGACGATCAATTCTGATGGACGTGGCTTTCTTCAACAATGAGATGATTCAAGCCAGTTCCAATGACTTGTGATGAAGAGAGCCATCTGCACCCAGAGAGAGGACTGTGGGAACTGAGTGTGATTCACAACAGAGCATTTCCACTCTTTTTGTTGTTGTTTGCTGGCATTTTATTTTCCTCATCATTTAATTTTCTGGTTTGTTCTGATTTTTCTTCTGCAGCAAGAGAATTCTATAAATATATATGCATATATTGGATTTAACATATATTTCTACCATGTTTAACATATATTGGACTACTTGCCATCTAGGGGAGGGAGGTGGGAGAAGGGGGGGAAAAACTGGAACACAAGGTTTTACAAGGGCTGATGTTACAGAATTATCTTTGCATATGTTCTGAAAAATAAAAACCTTTAATAAAAAAAAGAAATGTTTTATCACCCTCTCCACCTGAATAATGTCTCCTCTCTAAGTTCTCATGATGTTATTGTATTTTAATCTTCCTTATAACTGTCTGATCACTCATTCTCATATCCCTTCACTTGTTCTTTAATTATATAATGCCCACTAACTGTAGGTGTCCAACACAGCTCTGCCCTGAGCCCTCTGCTCTTCTGCTTTATTTGGTGGATCTCCTGAGCTCCCCTGAAGCCAGTTATCCTCTCTGTACTGAGGATTCCCAGATTTATACATCCAGCCCTAGTAACTCTCCTGAGCCACAGTACCACATTTCACCCACTGCCTTTTGGATATTATGCACCGGGATGCCCTGAAGACATTTCAAACTCAACAAGCCCCAAATGGAACTCATTATCTTTACCCACAAATATTCTCTTGCTCGAGATCATTGTCAAGGGTAGCACCGCCTCCATTCACTCAAGCTCACAGACTCAATGTCATCCGTGACTCATTTTCTGTCATCCAAGATTCTGAATCTATGGCCATTGCCATTTCTAATGTCACAACATCTGTATATCACTCTCTTCTCTCTACTTACAAAGCCGAAACCTTAGTTCAGGCATGTATCACCATCTCTCTCCTGAGAGCTGCATTTGCTTTCAACTCAGTTTCCCTGCCTGAAGTCTTTCTCTGAGTCTGTGTTCCACACAGCTGTGAAAGGGATTTTTCTAAAGCATGGCACCATGTCCAGTAACCATCACCTCAGTAAACTCCAATGGCTCCCTACTGGCACCGGGATTAAATACACAATCTTTGGTTAAGCACTGAAAGCCCTTTATAGCCTGGCCCCTTCCTACCTTTCCAGCCTCCTCCATACATGCTCCAATACAGTGGTCAATCTAGTATACTAGTCTTTCTCATCTTCTCTCACAATATTCTGTCTCCCACACCTGTGGATGCAGGTACAGGCTACCTGCCATCTCCAGAATGCTCTCCCATCTTACTTAGACCTGTTTGTTGCCCCGGCTTTCTTCAAGACTTGGTTCAAGATTCTGATAAAGGTCTCATCTCTAAGATATATAAAGAATTGTCTCATATTTATAAGAATTCAAGCCATTCTCCAATTGATAAATAGTCAAAGGATATGAAGAGACAATTTTCAGAGGATGAAATTAAAACTATTTGTAGTCACATGAAAAGGTGCTCCAAATCATTATTGATCAGAGAAATGCTTATTAAGACAACTCTGAGGTACCACTATACACCTTTCAGATTGGCTAAGATGACAGGAAAAGATAATGACGAATGTTGGAGGGGATGTGGGAAAACTGGGACACTGATGCATTGTTGGTGGAACTGTGAACAGATCCAGCCATTCTGGAGAGCAATCTGGAACTATGCTCAAAAAGTTATCAAACTGTGCATACCCTTTGATCCAGCAGTGTTTCTACTGGGCTTATATCCCAAAGAGATCATAAAGGAAGGAAAGGGCCCCACATATGCAAGAATGTTTGTGGCAGCCCTTTTTGTAGTGGCTAGAAACTGGAAACTGAATGGATGCCCATCCATTGGAGAGTGGCTGAACAAATTATGGTATATGAATGTCATGGAATATTATTGTTCTGTAAGAAACGACCAGCAGGACGATTTCAGAGAGGCCTGGAGAGACTTGCATGAACTGATGCTGAGTGAAATGAGCAGAACCAGGAGATCATTATACACAGCAACAAGAAGACTATATGACGATCAATTCTGATGGACATGGCTCTCTGCAACAAAGAAATGTCTCAAACCAGTTCCAATTGTTCAGTGAAGAAAGCCATATACACCAGAGAGAGGGATATGAAATGTGGACCACAACATAACATTTTCATGCTCTCTATTGATGTTTGCTTTTGCATTGGGTTTCCTTTCTCTGATTTTTTTACTTGTAGATATGATTTTTCTTGCACAAAAATAAGTGTGGAAATATGTATACATATATTCGATTTGTCAAGTATTTTAACATAATTAACATGTAGTGGATATCCTGCCATCTAGGGGAGGGGTAGGGAGTAGGAGGGAAAAATTTGTAACAGAAAGCTTTGTAAGGGTTAATGTTGAAGAATTACCCATGCATATGTTTTGCAAATAAAAAGTTTTAATTAAAAAAAAAAAAGACTTGGTTCAAATTCTGCCTTCCTGGTCCCTGCAATGCCTTCCTCTCTTGCGTTTCCTTCCCTCGCTCTGTATCTCTCTTGCCTTCCTCTCTTGCGTTTCCTACCTTGCCTTCCTCTCTTGCATTTCTTTCCCTTGCTCTGTATCTATCTTGCACAGACCTAACTGTTTACTAGTACCCCATGCTAGAATGCGAGCTTCCTGGAGGCAGAGATTGCTTTGGCTTTACTTTATAACCTGAACACTCGTCACTAAAGTCAACATAGATTTATTAAGTGCCTACTATGAGGGAGACACAGGTAAATGAGACATTCAGAATAAACTGGAGAAAATAGCAGTGTGAAGACACTAGCATTAAGGAGATGGGGAAAAGTTTCTTACAAAAGGGAAACACTTCAAAAATATTTTTTTTTAAATTTGGAAAGTCCTCCAGGAACTCAAGCAAAGTGACATGTACTGTGTACAGAGTAAGAGCAATGTTCTGGGCTGATCAGCTGTTTATGACTTTGCTCTTCTCAGCAATACAGTGATCCAAGACTACTCGGAAGGACTTATGATGAAAAATGCTAGCCATACCCAGAGAAAGAACTGATTGTGTGTGAAAAAAGATTGAAGTACACTCTTTTTTCACTTTATTTTTCTTGAGGGTTTTTTTTGGGGGGAGAGGTCTATGTTTTCATTCACAACATGACTTTTATGGAAATGTTTTGCATAACTTCACATATACCTCCTTAAATGGGAGTAGGGGTGGGGAGGCAGGGAGAGAGTCTGGAGCGCAAAGTTTTAAAAACAAATGTTTTTTGAGATTTCTTTTACATGTAACTGGGGAAAGTAAAAGTATTACTTAATTTGTCTCATTTATCTATTTAGATAAAAATTAAGTAGTGAATTCATTTTTTAAAACTTATTTTTGACAGACCATTGACTTTGGCAAAGGAGCAGGGGAGGCAGGGAGAGAGTCTGGAGCCCAGATTTTTAAAAACAAATGTAAAAGAATTGGTTTACAAGTAACTGGGGAAAGTAAAAGAATTAATTTATCTCATTTATCTATTTAGATACAAATTAATCAAGTAGTGAATTCATTTTTTAAAACTTATTTTTTGACAGACCATTGACTTTGGCAAAAGAGCAGGGGAGGCAGGGAGAGAGTCTGGAGCTCAGCTTTTTAAAAACAAATATAAAAAAATGCTTTTACATGTAAATGGGAAAAGTAAAAGAATTACTTAATTTATCTCATTTATCTATTTAGATAAAAATTAATTAATAGAGAATTCATTTTTTAAAACTCATTTTTTGACAGACCATTGACTTTAGTAAAGGACCAGAATTGGATATTTGATTACACTAATATGGGGATGATATGGGATAAAAAAAACCTTCCCGAACCAATACAGGTTGGCACCCTCTCTGTAACTGATAGCTCCGGGGACTTGCCTAAAACATTGAGAGTTTAAGTGACTCTTCGAGAGTCACATAGCCAGTATGTGGCCCGTCTTCCTGGCCTCGAGGTCAGCCCTCTATCCTCTACACAAAGCTGCCTCTTGTAAAGAGACCTTGGCCTCATAAGAAAGAGGACTGAAAACAGAGTATGAGAGCTTGAGGGAACAGTAGGAAATGAGTAACATCCCCACTTCCCCCAACTCACACTCATGCTCCTAAATTGGGTCCCCCTAGAGGGCTGGGGGGGGGGGGAATGACTGCTGTGTTCATATACAGAACATGAGACCTGGTAGATGCATCTACTCACATGGAGAAGAAGCTGAATATAAGAATTAACTGTTAAATTTCCAGTGTGAGCATTTACATCTTGGAAATCAGCAAATTCAACAAATCAGGGCTTCCTTTATTGTTTTCTTGATTGCCTAGACTTAAAATGCAATGGGGAAAGTGTGAATAATGTAGATTAAACCTGAAAGCCTATTGGGTACATTTTTTTTGGGGGGGGCAGACTGTCTGTTAAATATTTACCATCATACCCTTGGATATGATGAACACACAAATAATACAAGTGATACAAGTGCTAAGGAGAGTTCAAAGGGCAAAGACAGGCCACAGCTTATTGTAAGATGGCTGATGCGAGCTCTACCACACTTCAGTAAAGATCCTTCTCCAGAGAAATCACTAATGTTGATTGCAAAGTAATAGAAAGCCACAGACCTGTTTAGCTCCTGGTTTTTGTTCCATGGGAGTCATTGTCAATGTCTTAGTCTCCTTCTCATACTGGCAGTAGTATTTCACCCATGATATTCCCAGAGCCCCTGGGACAAAAACAAAAGAAAAAACATCAATGATACAATTTTCATCATAATTTCTAGTCCCTCTCAGCCCCGGTTCTTATAGGATGCTCGAGCTCCAGATGGATGGGACCTCAGAGACCGCCCAGTCCAACTCCATCATTTTACAGATGATGAGACTGAGGCCCAGGCAGGGGAAGAGATTTGTCCAAGGTTACACTTAGGATCCTAAATCAAGAGCAGGAAGGGATCTCAGACACCATCAGTCCAACCCCCACAATTTACAGAGGAGGAAACTGAGGTATAAGGAGGGGAAGAGATTTGTGCAAGAACTCCAAACTTGAGTTTGGAAACAAGTCCTCCAATTCTAAATCAAGCACTCATCCTATGGCATCATGGGTCCTCCAGATCTGTTCAAGTTCATAGCTCCTGCTTTGGTCCCCCCTTCTTTCCTTTGCCACCTGGACCTTTCATCAATTGACCAGTTGGACCAGCCACTGGTGTCCACCATTAAATACCTTTGTCCTGCTACAGTCCATGTCTATCTTCATCCCTGGGACCTAGCCACCTCTTCTGCTTCTAATTCCAAGCTTAACTCTTCACATCCTCTAACTAAACCGGTACCCTGCCAACCTCCCTCACACCTCTGCTGCATCGCATCTCCTTCTCTCCAGGTGTAGGGCCATCACCCAAGTTTAGGGTCACAGTACCTTTTGCCTGCACTATTGTATCTGCCTCTAACTTGGCCTCCCTGCTCCCAGTCTCTTGTAGGCTATTTCACAGACTTTCATATTGCAAGCCTCATTTGGTCTTTACAGACAAGGGAAAGACGCAGGCCGAGGCTTGTTATCCCAGTTTGACAGTGGAAGAAACCAAGACTTAGATGGATTTGCCAGGGTCACAAAGGTCATGAGTGGTAGAGGCAGGACAAGAAAGCATCATTCCATATCTCCTTTCTTTCCTGAGGAAATCCAGCTCCCTTATGTGTTGAGGAACATGATTCCAGGAGGTAACAACTGCTCCAGAAGGGTTAAATACATTATTCTCCCTATATGAGGAGTTTTTAAAAAATCCCACCGAATTTTATCAGGAGACCTGAGTTCAAATACCGGCTCTGTTACTTACATCATAAGTCTGAGTCTCAGTTTTCACTTAAAAACATGAACTTTAGATTGGATGACCTCCAAGATCCATTTCAGCTTGAAACTTGAGCGAATCCTGGGCTTTACCCCTCTGGTTCCTCCAAACATCACAGTTTGGAACGGTGATTGGACTTAAAAGGGGATGGGGTATTCCAAAGGGAATCGCCACCCCCTCCCATGCAGAGATTCCAGAAAAATGAATTAATAACATCTACTAAGGAGCCTGGAAAACTATACATCCTTTGCAATGTTCAGTCATTAAACTCCTTATTCCTCACCTCCAGTTAGCTACAACCAAACCACAAGGTTTTTGCCCAATGCGGTTGAACTTATTACAATGGTAGTACACTACTTAAGCTTCATTATAAGACCAGTCTTCTCCATTCAGACTGTTTCCTCAGATGGACAGTGAGGAATCCTTAAGATCTCTTCATTTGAACACTCTATGTCCTCTCTTCCTCTCCCTCTTCTTCTCCCTCTCCCCATTTCGTTCACTGTCCTCTTCCCCCCTTCTCCCTTTCTTTCCCTTTTACCTTGTCTCCTCTCCCTCTCCATCCTTCATCTCTCTTTCTCTCTCCCCCTCCCTCTTTTTTTCCTCCCTCTCTTTGCCTCCTACCCATCCCTCTCTTGTCCTCATCTCCTGTAGTTCAAGCCTCTTGAGCTCCAGCCCTGGCCTCCCTGCTAGCTCAAGTTACAGATCCAGACCAAAAGACCTAGCCGAACACTGTATGTGTGAAGGCTGTTTCTAGCTCTGAGAACTGTTGGAGGTTCAGCCATCTCCGACGCTCGATGCCTTATGTTCTAAAGCCTCTTCTGACTGACTCACACATCATATATTCCTTTTTTAGTTCCAATTTTACTTCCAGTTCCAAACTCCCTCTTTCCCCTACCCATTGAGAAAGCAGGAAAAATAAAACCCACTACAACCATATGTCTTCAAGAAAAACACATCCCCTCCTTAGCCGTGTCCAAAATAAATCTGCCTCAGTCAGCCCTCTGAGCTCTCTGTCTGGAGGTGGACAGCATCAAATGCTGCAGATTCAGAGACCCTTTTCAGCTTCACATTCTGTGCTCTATGTTCTAAGACTCCTTCGAGCTCTACCAGTCTGTTGGAAAGAGCAAAAGGGAATAAACTGGAAGGCAATTCTTCAGCTGCAGGCCCCCATCAGTGTGCCCACATACATACATTTCTCTTGGGTGTAGAGATAGCCCTCGATTGTTGGCTGCCCTGGGAGTTTGCACATCTGGGGGGCCTCCTTCATCCTCTTCTTAAGTTCTTCCATCTCCTCTCGGGTGCTAGAAAAGTGATTTCTTGTCTGCCAAGACACGATCGCCAGGAATGAATGCAAAGCGAGCATTAGACACCGGGATCCAGAAAGAGTTATATTAAATGGTAGCAAGTAAGTTGACCAGATAGTCTGGAGTCTAACTCCAGGGGATGGCTGCATTTTCTTAGGACAGTGGAGGCAGAGGAATAGTATCCAGAGGACCGTAACCTATAGTCAGGAATAAATGTGATGGTGGAGAAAACACTGTACCGTGATCCAGGAGATTCGAACTCATACATGATACCAGGTTATAAGAACCAGAGCTAGAAGAAACCTCAAAGGACATAAAGTCTACACTAGGCAAAGGAAATGACTTGTCTAAGATCACACATGGAATCCTAGATCTAAAGCGAGAAGGGACCTAAAAAGACCATCAAGTCCAATTCTCTCATCTTACAGATGAGGGGGAAATTGAGGCATAGAGGAAATGATTTATACAAAGTCACTTATGGGGTCCCAGCTCTAGAGCTGGCAGGGACCTCAAAGGCCATTGAGTCCAATCTCCTCACTTTACAGATGTCACACAGGTCTTAAAAGGCAAAGGGAGGGCAGCTAGGTGGCTCAGTGGATAGGGCACCAGCCCTGAAGTCAGGAAGACCTGAGTTCAAATCTGGTCTCAGACATTTAACAATTTCTAGCTGTGTGACCTTGGGCAAGTCACTTAACCCCAATTGCCTCAGCAGCAAAAAAAAAAAAAAAGGCAAAGGGAGAGATGAAATGGAGGCTCTCTGACTGCAGTCAGGGCTGTTTCCATTGTCCTAAATCCAACTCTGCCCCTTTTTCTTTAGATGACCTGGGCAACTCATCCAAGCCTTTTTGGGTCCTTCTTCACAATGATTAAAAAAGCAATCTACAGATACAGACCAGGCCATCGGTGCCCTGAGATACCCTTATTGGAAGGGAGACGAGACATTAAAAACTACAGATTAAGTACTCAGCAGACAGGAAGTTTGACAAGGAACTTGGCACTATCAGGACTGCACAGAAGATCTAGAAGATGTGGTCTTGGGATTCTAGCAGGAGTACTCTAGAAAGGACTTCAGAGTTCCTTTCTAGTATAGGCCTTTCATTTTACCAAGGAGGAAACTGAGATCAAGAGAGGGCAATGACTTCTCCAAAGTCACATTTGGGCAGAGTTGGTTTCTGAACTCAAGTCCTCCAATACCAGAGGCACTGCCTTTTCCAGCTCTAAAGCCCATGCTTCTATATGGAAGGTAGAAATGTGATTGTACTCATTTTATAGACATGGAAACTGAGGCTCAGAAAGGTTAAGTGGCTTGCCCAAGGTCACATGTGATAGAACCAGGACTTGAATTCAGGTTTTTTGACTCCAAGACCACCGATTTGCACGTCCCATCACATTAAAGGGCATCCATGTGTCAAGCCCAAAGTTCATGGCAGTTGACTGAGCTAGAGGAAGTTCAGGATTTATGACTACAGATCAATGGTTCCCAAGGCAAGGTCCAAATAGGTTTTGGGTAATGGGGCTCAAGTGGCCCACACTGGAGTCCACTCGGCCAGGAGAGCATTAAGGACTAGAACGGGACCCCGAGAGACCGGCTTATCTCAACTATCCTGTAACTGGGGCTCCAGCAGGTTAGCTGGACAATGCTCCCAAGAACGCAGCCACCCCTGTGGAGGCAGGAAGGGGGACAGACGAGGAAATGGAAACCCCCCCTGGGGACAGACTCACATTTTGCAGACTGAGCTGGAGCTGTTGTTTGTAAGGGAGGAAATCCTGTGTTAGTTCTACTGTCAGATTGTTGGAAATGAAGAGACTGTGAAGGAAGGCCAAGACCTAGGGAGAAGAGGCAAGAAAAGACATTATTGCAGGTACCCCCCACCTCACATTCCATCCCCCTTCATCTGATACAGGAAAAAGCCCCCATTGGGCAGTAAACCTTTCAACTGGGCCCCCCGGTGTTGTGTCTGGCACATCTGCAACCATCATCCTTTCCCAGTCCAGCATCACGACTAGCAGACCGCCACTTGGCGGGGCAATGAGCAAGGCTACCATCTGCTAGCAAATAGCTTCCATTTCTAGGGTCCTGCTTGTTGCTGAATTAGAAAACTTAAGTAAGGTTTTGTAAATTAATGAGAATCTTCAGGGCAACTGAACCCATACGTGATCTTAAGCAAGACACATGGCATCACCAGTTTCAATTGCTCACTGAAGAAAGCCATATACCCCCAAAGAGAGGGATGTGAAATGTGGACCACAACGTATCATTTCCATGCTCTCTATTGATGTTTGCTTGCATTGGGTTTCCTTTCTCTGATTTTTTTTCTTGTAGATATGATTCTTCTTGCCCAACAATGATAAGTGTGGAAACATGTATACATATATTCAATTTGTCAGTATTTTAACATAATTAACATGTAGTGGATAGCCTGCCATCTAGGGGAGGGGTGGGGACTAGGGGGGAAAATTTGTAACGGAAAGCTTTGTAAGGGTCAGTGTTGAAGAATTACCCACACATATATTTTGTAAATAAAAAGCTTTAATAAAGAAAAAAAAAGACATGGAGTCTCTGGGTCTCAGTTTCTTAACTGTCAGAGAACAGTAGGTAGGGGAGGGTGGGAAGGGCTGAAATCTCTGATGACAATTATCCTATAATCTCAGGGTGCTAAAAAACTGAATGAGGCCGGATCCATAAGTCCTGCTCTGATCCCCAGCCTCCACAGGAGAAAATTGAGGCACCCAAAGGTTAACGAATATTTACCCATGTAGCCATGTAACCAATAAGTGTCTAAGGCAGGATTTGAACGTAACTCTTCCTGAGAGCTGCTCTATTCACTGCGTCACCCAGTTCTGCCACTGATGCACTGGGTGGCTTTGGGAGGCAGACTTAATGCCCTCCTTCCTCAATTCTGCCTCTTGGAACCCTTAGTTTCTTAGCTCCAGGGCCAGATTGCAGAGGAGGACTTTCCGGGTCCCCTCAGCCATTAGCATCTTCCACCCTAAAGTTACCTGGTACCTACTTTGTACATCTACTGTCTGCCCTTATTTATGTATAAGTTGTCTCTTCTATTTGAATGTGCAGGCACATCTACCCTGGTAAATGATATTTGTCACCTGAAGATTATTCCTTGGTTTTAAACTTATTATTCCATGGTTTTAAGCATCAATACTGCTGGAACGTCATAGTACTACAGACGTGTGAAGGGCCTCAAAGGTCCCTTATTTTACAGATGGAGAAACTGAGGACAGAAAAGGAGAGCAACCTACCTAAAGAGCTTGTTAAAAGGTCCTTATCCACAAACCTTGACCCTGACATAGACAACCAAACTTCATGCAGCCACTGGCTTTTTAGACTTGCTTGAGAGGCCGACGTCTTCATTTTTCCATGAGAATCAATGAACGGTAAAGAGATGGGACTTACGGGCTCCACAATATTGAACTTCTTGGTCTCCTGAACCTCCTGGATCTGGTACACATAGTCAAGAGATGACTCAAAGAAATTATGTCTCTCTCTGTCCAATTGTGAGTCAGCCTAGAGGAAAGAAAGCATGAAATGTCATGGTGCAGAATGGAACGGAACAGAACGGAACAGAAGGTAAGCAAAGCGATGGTCTGGGAGGAGAAGGCCATCCTGCCAAGGCAACCTCATTACTCATTAGCCAAGCCACCAGGGATGCCAACTCAATCCGATTTGGTAAGGAACACAAAGTACCTTTGAAAATTATAGACCAAAGAGTGGGGCTGATTAGAGCAACAGTTCCTGAGAAGCAAGGAACATGGTCTTACTTGGACCATTTCCTGTGCCCTTTGGTCACAACATTCCCTGCACCTGGAATATCTTCCATCCCCTTCTTCATAGCCATCATATAAATCCCACCTTGAATAGTCCTTCAAGATGCCTCTTCTCTACCCCATCATCTAGGAACCTTCTCCTTCTGATCCCCCTTAACACTTATTCTTATGACGTCTGATACACTGATTTCTCTCTGTCTGTCTATCTACACACATATATTATAATGTGTATTGTATATGATAGAGTGCATATAGTAAATAGTGTCTCAGTGTATATTTATTACAGCATATATATTTCATCCCCCTACTGGAATGAAAGCACCATGAGAACAGGGGTCTTGTCTTAATTTCCCAATTCCAACCAAACTCTATACCTACAGGTCATTCTTAGTATTTTTTTGTTGACCGAATCAGTGAATTAATTATTAACTCATTAGCCAAGTTCTCTGATCAATATGTTAAGCTTATCAAGGATGAACCTCTATATCTCACTAAGTGAGGATGAATTGATTAACTCTGGCTATTTTAGATCAATTGGGGTTGAACTGTTTGGTTCTAACTGTTATAGATCTAAGGTAAGTCTTTGTGGTAGCCTAGGAAAATGGTGTGAGTGGCAGAGTTGGCCCTTTTTGGAAAGGGGGAACCTTGTTGGTTCTGATGGTGGAGGCCTGTGTTTGTACAGTCTCCCTTCCAAACCCCCAGGGCGGCTAATGGGCAACTTGGGAAAGTTGGCTATGCTTTCATCCAGGAAGCTGGGAAGAATTCATGAGCACTAGGTTCCTGGAGAGAAGAGGGCTTTAAAAAATTTTTCCCCAAGATAATATTGAGTTCTTGAGTCCAGACACTTCTGGAGAAAAGAGGGTAAGTTTCTGAGTTATAGAACCTAGCCCTCTAAGAGGAAAAAAAAACAATAGAAAAGACCTGGACTTTGGAATGATTCAGATACTAGCATCTCAGTGAAATAAGCATTGACCCTTTTTCTTTTTTCCTTCTCAGAAGAAGTCAAAAGTATTCTAAGTTGGGAGCCCTGGATATATCTCAGGGGAAAAGTGAGATCCACCAGAATGTCAGGCGGTTTCCCCCCTAATGCCACCAAATTCACTTCTCTTATAAAGAAATTCAAAACCACAGGGTAACATTATGAGGCGCAGGCCCAGGGCCCTGGAGGAGAGCAGGATCCATCAGAGAGGTAAGTGAATTGTACTTATATTGTTTCTGTAAAGGGATGTCCCACAGCCCTCAACTCCAATGAATGCAACAAGATTCTCTAAGCCAGGGTTTAATTTAGGGCTACACATAAATTGCATTTTATTTATTTTTGATTAAAGCTTTTTCATGCATAGATAATTTTCAACAATCACCTTTGCAAAACCTTGTATTCCAATTTTTTTTTCTTTCCCTTCTCCCAACCCCCTCTCTTACTAGACAGCAAGCAATTCAATATATATGTGTAAATATATATATATATATATATATATATACATTATATGAAACATGGGCACTTCTTCTATATGTATTTCCACAATTATCATGTAGCACAAGAAAAATCAGATCCAAAAGGGAAAAAATGAGAAAGAAAAAATGCAAGCAAATAACAACAAAAAGGTGAAAATGCTGTGTTGTGATCCACACTCAGTTCCCACAGGCCTCTCTCTGGGTGCAGATGGCTCTCTCCATGGCAAGACCATTTGAACTGGTTTGAGGCACCTCAATGAATAAATTTCAGGGGAGGGGAAATCCTATGAATTTGGATGGGAAAAATTAAATCTTTATTGTCCCTAACCACTAACTGAAATTTAATGTCTTCTTTCAAATATTTAACATTATACTGAGGTGTCCAAGACACCCCAAAACTTTAAGACCACTGATCTAAGCCTAGAAATTTTTATTGGATGAGAATATCTTTGTGTTTGAGTTACAGAATCAGTCAAAGGTATAACCTAGGGATAGAACAATTACTAGACATCTCTATTAAGCCAATCAGAGGTGTAAAACTAGGTATCAATGGAGTGAAAGCAGACAAAGTCTCTCAGGAAACACCTTATGGTTGGTTGAAGAGCATCAATCAGTCAGTCATCTTGTGTACATGGATAAAATAGAAAGCCTGTCCACACTCTGGCAGTCTAATAGCAATCCAGCCTAGAGGAAGAGGAGCTCCCGATACTCCTATCTGCCTCTCTGTTCTCTCCCTTCAGAGAATGACTAATTTTTTTCATTTTATTTAATATTTTATTTTCCTCTAGTTACATGTCAAAACAATTTGAAACATTGTTTTTAAACCTTGAGTTCCAAATTTCTCTCCTTTCCTCTCTTCCCAACCCCCTTCATTGAGAAGATAAGCAAGTGGATATTAGTTATACATTGTAGGCATGAAAAACATTTTCCTAATAATCATATTGTAAAAAAAAATAGATCACAAAAGTCTCAAGAAAAAGAAAGTAAAAACATACGCTTCTATCAGTATCCAGACACCATCAGTTCTTTCTCTGGAGATAGATAGCACTTTTTATCATCAGTCCTTCCCAGTTGTCTTGTATCACTGTACTGCTGAGGACAGCTAAGTCATTCACGGCTGATCACCTTCCAATATTACTGTTACTTTGCACATAGTACATTTCACCTCACATCAGCTCTTGGAAGTCTTTCCAGGTTTTTCGGAGAGCTTCCTGCTCATCATTTCTTTAGCTAAATAGTGTTCCCTCAGAATCACATACTGCCATTTGTTCAGCCAATCCCCAACTGATGAACATCCCACAATTTCCAATTATTTGCCATCAAAAAAGAACTGCTATAAATATTTTTGTACACATAAGGCCTTTTCCTTTTCATCTTTTTTATCTCTTTTGGGAGACAGACCTCGTAGTGTTTTGCTAGGCCAAAGGGTAAACATGGTTTTATAGCCCTTTGGGCATAGTTCCAAATTGCCCTACAAAATGATTGAATCAGTTCACAACTCCACCGATAGTACATTAATGTCTCATTTTTTCTACATCCTCTCCAACATTTGTCATTTTCCTTTTCTATCCTATTAGCCAATCTAATAAGTATGAGGTAGTACCTCAGGACTGTTTTAATTTGCATTTCTCCCAACAATAGTGCAGTAGAACATTTTTTCATATGGCTATTATTCAATCTAATAGGTGTGAGACAGTAACTCAAAATTGTTTTAATTTCCATTTCTCCAAACAATAGTGAAATGTGATGTATACATGTTGCTTATTTTTTAAATACTCTACTAGTTTCAAAATACTGATTATAATAAATACAGAAAATCCAGGCCTTTTCACAATTGCTTTTTAAAAATTCTGGCCCATGAGGAAAAGTCAGGAATTATACGAACTAAACTACAAAACACTTTCTACACAAATAAAGTTAGACCTAGTCAATTGGAAAAACATCAAGTGCTCATGGGTAGGCAGAGCGAATATAATAAAAATGACAATACTACCAAAACTAATTTACTTATTTAGTGCCATACCAATCAAACTCCCAAGAAATTATCTTACAGATCTAGAAAAAATAGTAGCAAAGTTCATCTGCAAGAACAAAAGGTCAAGAGTTTCAAGGGAATTAATGAAAAAAAAGGCTGATGATAGTGGCTTTGCTGTACCAGATCTAAAACTATATTATAAAGCAGCAGTCATCAAAACCATTTGGTACTGGCTAAGAAATAGAGTAGTCACCTGTCATATTGGCTAAAATGACAGGAAAAGATAATGATGAATGTTGGAGGGGATGTGGGAAGGCTGGGACACTGATGCATTGTTGGTGGAGCTGTGAACAGATCCAGCCATTCTGGAGAGCAATTTGGAGCTATGCTCAAAAAGTTATCAAACTGTGCATACCCTTTGACCCAGCAGTGTTTCTATTGGGCTTATATCCCAAAGAAATCATAAAGGAAGGAAAGGGCCCCACATGTGCATGAATGTTTGTAGCAGCCCTTTTTGTAGTGGCTAGAAACTGGAAACTGAAGGGATGCCCATCAATTGGAGAGTGGCTGAATAAATGATGGTATATGAATGTTATGGAATATTATTGTTCTGTGAGAAACAACCAGCAGGACGATTTCAGAGAGGCCTGGAGAGACTTGCATGAACTGATGCTGAGGGAAATTAGCAGAACCAGGAGATCATTATACACGGCAACAACAATACTATATGATGATCAATTCCAATGGACATGGTTCTCTTCAACAATGAAATGTTTCAAACCACTTCCAATTGTTCAGTGAAGAAAACCATATACATCCAGAGAGAGGGATGTGAAATGTGGACTACAACATAACATTTTCATGCTCTCTATTGATGTTTGCTTGCATTGTGTTTCCTTTCTCTGATTTTTCCTTCTTGTAGATACGATTTTTCTTGAACAAAAATGATAAGTGTGGAAATATGTATACATATATTCGATTTCTCAAGTATTTTAACATAATTAACATGTAGTGGATTTCCTGCCATCTAGGGGAGGGGTGGGGATTAGTGGGGGAAAATTTGTAACAGAAAGCTTTGTAAAGGTGAATGTTGAAGAATTACCCATACATATGTTTTGCAAATAAAAGTTTTAATAAAAATAATAATAATAATAATAAAAAGAAATAGAGTAGTTGATCAGTGGCATAGGATAGAATCACAGGACAAACTAGCAATAACTATAGCAATTTAGTGTTTGATAAACCCAAAGACCCCAGCTTCTGGGATATTCACTCTTTGACAAAAACTGCTGGGAAAATTGGAAACTAGTGTGGAAGAAATTAGGGATTGGCCCACATCTAACCCCACATACCAAGATAAGATCTAAATGGGTTCATGATTTGGACATAAAGAGTGATATTATAAATAAATTAGAGGAATGTAATATAGTTTACCTCTCAGACCTGTGGAGATGGAATAAATATATATATCCAAAGAAGAACTGGAACTCCTACTTGAACACCAGATAAATAATTTTGCCTATATTAAGTTAAAAAGTTTTTGTACAAACAAAACTAATGCAGACAAGATTAGGAGGAAAGCAATAAATTGGGAAATCATCTTTACATTTAAGGGTTCTGATAAAGGTCTCATTTCTAAAATATATAGAGAATTGTCTCATATTTATAAGAATTCAAACCATTCTCAAATCGATAAATGGTCAAAGGATATGAACAGACAATTTTCAGATGATGAAATTAAAACTATTTCTACTGATTTGAAAAGGTGCTTCAAATCACTATTGATCAGAGAAATGCAAATTAAGACAACTGAGATACCACTATACACCTGTCAGATTGGCTAAAATGACAGGAAAAGATAATGATGAATGCTGGAGGGGATGTGGGAAAACTGGGACACTGATACATTGTTGGTGGAACTGTGAACAGATCCAACCATTCTGGAGAGCAATTAGGAACTATTCTCAAAAAGTTATCAAACTATGCATACCCTTTGGCCCAGCAGTGCTTCTACTGGGCTTATATCCCAAAGAGATCTTAAAGGAAGGAAAGGGCCCCACATGTACAAGAATGTTTGTGGCAGCTCTTTTTGTAGTGGCTAGAAATTGGAAGCTGAATGGATGCCCATCAATTGGAGAATGACAGAATAAATTATGGCATATGAATGTTATGGAATATTATTGTTCTCTAAGAAACGACCAGCAGGATGATTTCAGAGAGACCTGGAGAGACTTGCATGAACTGATGCTGAGTGAAATGAGCAGAACCAGGGGATCATTGTACACAGCAACAACAATACTATATGATGATCAGTTTTGATGGACTTGGTTCTCTTCAACAATGAAATGCTTCAAATCAGTTCCAATTGTTCAGTGAAGAAAGCCATATACACCCAGAGAGAGGGATATGAAATGTGGACCACAACATAACATTTCCATGCTCTCTATTGATATTTGCTTGCATTAGGTTTCCTTTCTCTGATTTTTTTTTCTTATAGATATGACGTTTCTTGCACAACAATGATAAGTGTGGAAATATGTATACATATATTAGATTTATCAAATATTTTAACATATTAACATGTAGTGGACTTTCTGCTATCTAGGGGAGGGGTGGGGATTAATGGGGGGAAATTTGTAACAGAAAGCTTTGTAAGGGTTAATGTTGAAGAATTACCCATCCATATGTTGTGCAAATAAAAAGTTTTAATTTAAAAAAAAAATTCTGACCCAGTAACTAACTGGCTGTTGGAACTGAAAAAAAATTGAAATGATCCAAATTGAAAGTGATGGGACATGCCTAAACTATGATATTATAAGCCCAGTTATATTTTTAAGTTGATTGTTACTTTGGTCTCATATAATCATTTATATTCTTTCTTATGGGTGAGGAAGATGCACACTATATGTTTCTCAATCAATCTAGGAAAACAGATTACTTCTGCAAAAGGTCCTTTTGCTAGAATAATGTAAAAAGTACTGAAGGTCTTAAGTACTGTATATACAATTTTCCGCTTTTAATATCTTCTAAGTGTTTTATATATACTCTATGGATATATTAGTTTTTATATTATGGATAATTTTTTGTGGGGGATGATGACTTCATAATTATGAGGGCTACCTAATGATGATTTGCTTTTTTTTTTAGATTTGCGGTTCAGAGCATGTTTTCATATGGCTCTTTTCTCATATTTTCTTCATATGATTATTTCATCCCAAAACTGTTCATATCTTTTGATCATTTATCAAGTGGGGAATGGCTATTATTTTTATAAATTTGACTCAGTTCTCTATCTGTTTGAGAAATGAAGTCTTTATCAGAGAAACCTGTTTCAAATTTTTTTTTTCACAATTACTTTTGCAATCTGAAATTCCCTCCATCCCATTCCCCTCTCATCTTTATTCTGTTCTCTCTCCTTTCACCTCATGCCCTCCCTTCTATCGCCCTCTCCCAGTCTTCTTATCCACTTCCCTTCCTGTTTTCCTGAAGAGTAAAATAGATTTCTATACCCAAGGAAGTGTCTGAGGCCACATTTGGACTCAGGTCCTACTGACTTCAGGACTGGTGCTCCATCCACTGCGCAACCTAGCTGCCCCTCGAGACCCTTTTATCAACATATTTGATGAATCAGACCTGAGATACTGATGTAATGTGATTTGGGGGTCCCCTGATCTTGGGGTTTCTGCTCTGAGTCCTTGGTCTTCTGGCTTTGGAAACTGAGCACACCCATTGGATCTGAAGACCACCCTTAATTCATTTGGAGATTACTTCCCAGCCCTACCCTTGAGCCATAGAATTAACATATCTATGCTGGAAAGCTGCACAAGTGAATCTCCTTGGTACTGCTTCTTTACTGGATTCTACTTAGAATTCAGTCTGATCAGTAAGGAAGTCACATTGCTTTCAATAAACTTTGCCCCTTGACTAGGACATGGGTTCAAGCCTGCCAATTCTTTTGAGACAGCTGGCAACTCCGGTCTGGGACTTTTGGGGCCCCCCTTCTCAACCTCAACAATACAACCTAATATTTCCAAGGCAGAACTCTAGATAGAGGGAAAAAGGAAGTGATTGTGGGAGCCTGAGGGGTCCTAAGCCATGAATGACAAATGAATGTAAAAAGCAATTAAGAGGTACCAAGCTAGAAAGCAATGTTTTTCCTCTCCCAGTAGGGTTCCTAATTCTTCCAACTTTCCATTTCTTCCCTACCTGGCTTCTCACCTGGGAGATATGTTTACCCCTTATGATTCCCCACTCCCAAGGGGTGAATTCCTGTCCAGAAGGAAATGTCCAAGTCAACCAAGCTCACCCCTCCAGGGATGTATCTGAGAATATTTAACAACTGACTGGAGGGAGGTGGCGGGGGGGGAGAAGGCACACATAATAAATATACTTTTAAGTTTAATCTGCATCATCAAAATTTTCTCCACCAAACAATAAAATGAACCCTGATTTGTTCTATTTGAAGTCTTCATTTTGGGAATAGAAGATGTTTCCTTGATAGGGGGTCAAGCCCATGATTTGAACATCTGATTATTCAATGTCTATAAGGAAAGTGGGATAAGCAAAAAATGGTTTCTGAGCCAAGATGCTCAAGGGGACTTCAGAGAATTCTTAATCGTAATTTATTATAGGTGCTTGTCCAAGGATGTTTAGGGACTGATTGAAGCTGTTTGCATTTTCCCTTCTTCCAACTCTAGGCAACCATTTGGCAACAGTTTTTCTCCATCAGTGTGAACTTTCTTCCCGCGCCATTGTAGCATCATGTGGCCAAATGTCATTGACAATTTTGTTTGGTGTGAAAGTGTACCAGGTAATTGTAAGCATTGACAACACACTTGAACTGGTATTCAACACTGCATATGTGTACTGAGATGCATGCCCCATGCTTATTCTCAGTTTGGAGAACTGCCTTGAATAGTCACCAGCTTCTAATTGTTAGAGAACTGGAGTTCCCAACTGGACTGTTGGTGTGTGGGTACAGGGAGCAGGAGGAGGAGGAGGAGGAGGAGGAGAAAGAGGAGGAGGAGGAGGAGGAGGAGGAGGGATAGAGTGAAAGTTCTCAACACTAGGCTGTAGAAACTTGGAGAGATGGCAAGACCAAGAAGGAAGACCAAGTTGGAGCTGAAGTGATGAGAGTTGGTTCAAACAGTAAAGCACTTCATGAATCCCAAAGAGAACCTGCTAACTAGTTAGTAAGTCCCCTACAGCAGACCAGAACTTGGTGGACGAGTCTAAAGTCTGGATGATGAGAGGGGGGAACTACTGAAGATGAAGGCTAGGTACAAATCCTGTTTCACATTTGATGGCATGGAGAATGGAGGGCTGTGGCAAACCCTTTGATGCCTTCCAGGAGGAGAGACTAAACTTTGTATTAGAGTTGGGCAAACTTCTACAAATGTTCCAAAGGAACTCCAAAGCCTGAGAAGTAGATAGACATCATGACTGACTCACATGATCAGGGAAAGCTCTTCAAGAAACCCAAAGATTATACTTAACTGTACTACTCCGAATTGTCCTGGCCACTTGTTTTGTTTTGCATTTTGGGGTGTTAAATAGCATTTTATTTTTTCCAATTACAAATAAAGATAATTTTCAACATTAATTTTTTAAGATTTTGAGTTTTAAGTTTTTCCCTCCCCCTTCCCCAATCTGATATAGTTTATACATGTGCAATCGTGTTCAACATATTCCCACATTAGTCATGTTGTGAGACAGAACAAAAGGAAAAAAAAAACACAGGAAAGAAAAAAAGAAAAGCAAACTTAAAACAGTCTGCTTTGATCTGCATTCAGACTCCATACTTCTGTCTCTGAATGTGGATAGCATTTTCCATCAACTAGGAATTGTCTTAGATCCCTGTATTGCTGAGAAGTGCTAAGTCCATCAAAGTTGATCATCACAGAATCTTGCTGTTACTGTGTACAGTGTTCTCTTGTTCTGCTCATTTCACTCAGCATCAGCTCACGTAAGTCATTCTAGGTTTTTCTGAAATCGGTGTGTGACAGCAGGTGAGTTTCAGTGTTGGCTCTCCATTGCTGGAACAGCAGATTCTCATGGCAAGGTAAGATGCGGAAAGGAGAGTCTTGGTCTGCCCAGGGAGATTCTAACATATGCCCTAAAGGCTAGACTGGGAGGATGATAATTGATTGGAACCTGGGGAAAATAGCCAGGGGGACCCAGAATCAAAGTCCTTAGAGTGACAGATAGAAAACAAAGAAAGGAAGCAGCTCAGAAGAGAAAGACAAGACATCCCAATATGAAAGATCAAGTGACCACACTGCTTCACACTGACTTTGGGACCCCAGCAGATTATTTCTTCTCTCTGAGCCTTAATTTCCTCATCTGCAAAATGAGGGTACTGAACTAAAGGCTCTTCTTTCTAGCCCTGGCTGGTGGCACAGTAGATAGAGCACGGAGCCTCAAGTCAGGAACTTGTTGTTCAGTTGTGTCTGACTTTTGGCTATCCCATTTGGGGTTCTCTTGGCAGACATATTGAAATGCTTTGCCATTTCCTTCTCCAGATCATTTTAGAAATGAGAAAACTGAGGCAAATAGGGTGAAGTGACTTGCCCAGAGTCACACGGCTAGGAAGTGTTTGAAGTAGGATGTGATGATGAGTCTTCCTGACTCCGGGCCCAGTGTTGTATCCACTGCAGCGCCACCTAGCTGTCTAGGAGTTCAAATCTGTGCCTTGGGCACTTACTAGATGGGTGACCCTGGTCTTAACTGCTCTCTGCCTAAATGTCCTCAGCTATAAAATGTGGATATGAATAGCATCTGCCTACTTCTCAAGTTGTTGTGAGGATCAAGGAAGATCATATTTTGGAAAGCCCTTAGCACAGTGCCCGATACCTCACAGGTGCTTAATAAATGCTTGTTTCCTTCTCCCGCCCTCTTCCTCTCTTCCTTCTTTCCTTTTCTAGGTCCTTCTCAACTCTGACGTTCCACAACTGAAGGAGTTCTAATATCCCACCATCATTTCCACACTGGTTCTAATCATGAAATCTTTGAAGGAGGCCATGGGGTTGCCTGGAAGGAGCCAACAGGAAACACAAGATGACTGAGGAAAGCAGGGGCTCACTCCCGGGCTGCGGAATTGCTAGTGATGCTCTTTGCATCCAGGCATGTTGCCCCTACATCAGACAGGTGCAGTCTGGGACATGGCCAACTTCCAAAGGCGGAGCCGGGGGGGAAGGGCCCACATGCCACACGTACCTCCTGGAGCTGGGATTCTTTTTTCTTGGAAGACAGATGCAAGTGACGATCCAGCAAAGAATAAAACCGCTCACTGTCCTTCTCAAATTTTTTCTTCCGTTCCTAGAGGCAGAAAAGAAGGGAGGCACAGAATCAGCTCAAGAAAGGGAAACACTCTACAGAGGGCTCAATTTACATAAAACTACCACAATACCTTGGGGGTTTGCAAAGCAATTCATACATGCTAACAACCCTAAGAAGCAAGTGCCTTTATTTTCTCCATTTTACAGGAAAGGAAACTGAGGCTGGGAGAGCTTAAATGAGTGGCCCAAGGTTACACAGTTGGTAAATGCCTGAGGCCCAATTGAAATCTAAGACTTTCAGATTCCAAAGCCAAAAATCCCAGCCAAAAAGCATTCAGTAAGTGCCTATTATGTGCCAGGCCCCTTGCCTGGCACATATGAACATATGAAGGACATATGAAGGAAGGTAAAAGATAGCCCTGCCCTCCCTCGAGGAGCTTACCCTCTGAAAAACAGAGTCCAGAAAAAGCAAGCATTCCCTCAAATGAGATTGAGATAGCAGTACCTAGATCCAAATAAACATGGGACAGATCCACCACGGCTGTTGTCTTGGGCAAAAGGCAGGTTTATTTAGGGGAAGAGGTTCCAGAAACATTTAAATAAGAGGTAAAATAGGTACCAGGAGGGGCTAATAGGAAATAGAGTTGAGGGGGGGATATAATGAGAGTCAGAAAAAAGACAAGTTCCCCAGGGGAACTCACACTCGACCAGGAGAAAGGAAATATTGTGTGAGGTGGGAGTAAGTCTTTGGCAGGTTAGACTGACCAGAGTAAGCTAGAGTAAGGAGAAGGGAGTCATTAGAGGGAAGGCACTGGGAGGGAGAGGAGAGTATCTCAGAGTGGGCTTAGTCCTGAAGAGAACTTAACAAAGATCTTCATCATAAGCAGATCTTTTAGAGGGGCCATACAAGCTTTGGGGTTTCCCAGGACAAAGGCATGAACTCAAGAAGAAGGGTCCGAGAGCTAGATAGAATGCACCTGGCAGACCAAGTCCTAGACCTGTCTAGATACGCCAATCAGGATAGTCTGGGAAAGCTAACTTCCTTTTTGTATCCAACTATGGTTGAAAGTTTTCATTATGACTCTTAACTTATGTTGGTAATAAGACAGTCTGGGAAAACTAACTTTCTTTTTGTTTTTTTTGTTTGTTTTTCGCTGAGGCCATTGGGGTTAAGTGACTTGCCCAGGGTCACGCAGCTAGGAAGTGTTAAGTGTCTGAGGCTAGATTTGAACTCAGGTCTTCCTGACTTCAGGGCTGGTGCTCTATCCACTGCCCCACCTAGCTGCCCCTAACTTCCTTTTTGTATGCAACTATGGTTGAGAGTTTTCATTATGACTCTTAACAGCTAAGCTCCATCAAAGTAGTCTCAAAAGTTGTTGTAAATGTCTTTAAAGATGCTAACTAAAATGGGAGGCGGGCTGTGACTTATTCTCTTTGGGGAGAATTTGAGCTGCTTCCCCATAGGGGACATCCCCTCCATCTAGCACAAGCAAGTTATTTGTTCCCAATTTGATCCTAAATGGTGCGGCCCCAGTGGAAGACACCCTCCTGGGCAGCGCTGTGGATTGCACAATGTAGAGCAGAAAAGGGTTTGGGGAGTTTTCTTGGAGATTTAACTGTGGCTACCTGTGCCTCCGGCTTGGAACCACCAAGACCTTGGATTGGCCTTGCACACAGAGTCAAGGGACCAGAGAGCATGCTGATGTGGTCCGTGCTGTGGGGTTTGGCACCCAAAGTTGGGGTTCGGTCATAGGAAGAATTCCCAATGACCATTGTCTTTGGCAAAAGGTAGATTTATTTCGGAAAGAGGGTACAGACCAAATGAGGAGATACTAGAGACACCGGGAATATGAAACAGTGGGAGAGTGTATGAAAGACCAGGTCCTTCCTCAGTGGAACTCACAATTACTCAGTAGAAAGGGAGTACCCCATGAGACTGGGGCAAGTCCGTAGCTGGCAGGCTAAACCCTGGAAGGGACTGAGAACCCTAAAAGACTTAGTTAGCTGTAAGGAGGAAAAGTAGGGTTGGGGAGCAGAGTTAGAAAAGATACCATGTAGCATGGGGAAAGGGAAAGGGGAAAGACACCAGGAGGCAGAGTATCATGGCAGACTGACCCAAAGGAAGGCAGCAGCCATGGGATAGCCCATTTTATAGGGAGAATTTAACCTCAGGGACATGAATGGGATTTCTGACAAGGCATGGCCAGGTGGGTCTCAGGGGTTTGACATAACTTGGATTTCAGACTGGATGATCTCTCCAGAGGGTGGGACCTTGGAGCAGAACAGATCTCTATCTGTGCCTTCTCCCTGCTTGCCTCAGGGATCAATTCTT
The DNA here is from genome assembly GCA_023553655.1 of Myrmecobius fasciatus. Classification (NCBI taxonomy): domain Eukaryota; kingdom Metazoa; phylum Chordata; class Mammalia; order Dasyuromorphia; family Myrmecobiidae; genus Myrmecobius; species Myrmecobius fasciatus. The sequence continues at coordinate 104,107 of JAJPUD010001812.1, forward strand.
CTGCTAACCACACCCAACACTAGAGACCTCATCAATGTGACCATGTACCCCTGGGAAAAGTCTCCAAGTCATTTCACCAAAGTGGAAGGGTATCAGCCCCTTCTTGCTGTGTTCTACCATCACCGAACCAGCTTTGGCAAGACTCTTTTGGAGGACAGGGTTACCAGGACCCACTGGAGCTTGTGTCTACACCAGGGATACAGGATCTGCGAATCCACTGGGGCTTCTTCTGTCTACATTTCAGATTTCTACTATATCTGTGAACCCATTGAAGCTTCTGTCTAGGGACTTCTGTATCTGGAACCCAATGTAGCTTCTGTCTAGGGACTTCTGTATCTGGAACCCAATGTAGCTTCTGTCTAGGGACTCCTGTATCTGGAACTCAATGTACCTTCTGTCTAGGGACTCCTGTATCTGGAACCCAATGTAGCTTCTGTCTAGGGACTCCTGTCTCTGGAAC
>JAJPUD010001812.1:115799-128022 GCA_023553655.1 Myrmecobius fasciatus
CCATTCTAAGTACCCTCACACCTTTAACAAACTTTGTTCTAAGAATCTTCACACCTTTAATAATCTCTCTTCTAAGAACCCTAACATTTTTTAACATTCTTGCTTCTAAGAACCATCCCAAATCTCCAATTTTCCTTTCCCAGTAACCTCAGTGTGGTAATATTCTCCATTCTCAGAATCCTTACACCTCTAATGTTCTCTGTTCAAAGAATATTCCCAGCTCTGACATTCCCTATGTTAAGAACCCTCTGGCCTCTAACATTCTCTGTTCTTATACTTCCAACACCTATATCATTCTTTCTTCTGAGAACCATTCCAAATTAATTCCTAAGGAAGCTCTTAGCAGTAATATTTTCCATTTTCAGAATCCTCTCACCTCTAATGTTTTCTGTTCTGAGAACACTCCCAGGCCTCACATTCTCCATTCTATGAATCCAAACAGTACTAAAATTCTATGTTATAAGAATCCTCACACCTTTAACATTCTGGGTTCTAAGAACCATCCCAAATCTATTTTCATTTCAACAGAAACTCGTAGTGGTAATATTCTCCATTCTCAGAATACTCAAAACTCGAACACTCTCTTTTCTAAGAACCTTCCCACCTTTAACATTCTCAGTTCTAAGAACTGTCCAAAATCTAAAATTTTCACCTCGAAGGCACCTTTAGCCCTAATATTCTCCATTCTCAGAATTGTCAAAACTTTAACATTCTCTGTTCTAAGAATCCTCATACCTTTAACCTTCTTGGTTCTAAGTACCATCCTAAGTCTAAAATTTTCATTTTGTAGGAACCTCCTAGCACTAATATTCTTCATTCTCAGAATCCTCGCACTTCAAAAATTCTCTGTTCTGAGAACATTCCCTGGTCTAACATTCTCTGTTCTAGGAATCCTAACACTTCTATCATTCTCTATTCTGAGAACCATTCCGAATCTAAAATGTTCATGTCTTTTTTTTTTTAACATATCTATACAGTTATCTTACTGCACAAGAAACGTCAGATCTAGAAAGAGAAGAAGAAAAAACAACCTAAGAAGGAAAACAAAATGCATGGGAATATTCACAGAAAGCGTTAAAATGCTGTGTTGTGGTTCACACTCAGTTCCCACAGGCCTCTCTCTGGATGTATATGACTATCTTCATCGCTGAACAATAGGAACTGGTTTGAATCACATCATTGTTGAAGAGAACCATGTCCATCAAAATTGCTCATTGTATAGTCTTGTTGCTGTGTATAATGTTCTCTTGGTTCTGCTGATTTCACTGAGCATCAGTTCATGCAAGTCTCTCCAGGCCTCTCTGAAATCTTCCTGTTGGTCGTTTCTTACAGAGCAATAACACTCCATAACATTCATATCCCATAACTTATTCAGCCATTCTCCAATTGATGGGCATCCTTTCAATTTCCAGTTTCTTGCCACTACAAAAAGGGCTGCCACAAACATAAAATGTTCATGTCTAAGGAACCTCCTAGCACTAAAGAACTTCCTTGCATTAATAATCTCGATTCCCAGAATCCTCACACCTCTTCCGCTGTCTGTTCTAGCAATCCTCTCACCTCTAACATTCTCTGTTCTAAGAATCCTCTCACTTCTAACATTCTCTGTCCTAATAATCCTCAGACTTCTAACTTTCTTTGTTCTAAGAACCTTCCCAACTCTAACATTTTCTGTTCTAGGAAAGGTCCCAGATCTGACCTTCTCTGTTCTAAGAATCCTCCCAGCTCTGGCATTCTCTGTTTTAAGAATGCTCTCAGCTCTGACATTCTCTCTCTTATGATCCCTCTGTGCTACAACATACTCTGTTCTAATAACACTCCCAGCTGTCACATTCTCTGTTCTTAGGCCAATTCCATTCTCTATTCTACAGAACCTCCCATCTCTATCATTCTGAGTTCCAAAGGCTCTCCCAGCTCTGACTGCCTCAGTTCTAAGGGCCTTCCCAACTGATATTCTATGCTCTAAGTCTTTTTCTAGCTCTGACTTACTCTGTTCTATGGCCCCTCCCAGCTCTAACATTTGACACCCTGTTAAATCAAAAGCGCCCAAATACGTACCCTCATTTGGGTACTGCTTGATCTTGGTACTTTCTATTTCCACTTCGCTCCCACAGCTCCCCAGTTCTTGGTCTCAGATATGATCACAGAATATTGTACAACCATGTCAATATTTTCTATGTTCTTTTGGGGGGAATATACCTGGTAGTGAGATCACTCAGGCAAAAACTGCCAAGGCTTTAGTTATTTTTCTTAAATAATCCCGTTATCTTTTTTGTATATTTAAACTGCCGACTCCTATTATATCTGATTCTTGTTAAAGTTGACATTAGATTTAACACAATTACCTTACTCTTCTGTCTTCTTCTGAACTTCCTTTTAGTCTCTTCCACATATTTCTCAGTTCTTTTCTCCAGAACAACTGGATCAATTCACAGTGCACCAACAGCCTATTAGTGTGCTTGCCTTCCCACAGCACATCCAATTCTGCTTGCGTTTTTTCCCCTAATTTTATAGGTTTAAACCAAAACTCCAACCATTTTTAATTTACATTTCTTTTGGCATTCGTTATTTACAGGGTTTTTTATGAGACTTGATAGTTTCTATTTCTCCTTTTGGAAACTCTTCGCTTTTGATTTATTCTTTCTACTCATTCAATCATGATCCCAATGAGACCCTAGCTGACCAAGAGGAATAAATTCCTCCGGCTGAATACAGGCTTCGTTCCCAACCCTTCTCAAGCCATTGTTGTGCCAGGCAAGTAGAGTGGAACCATTACTCCAACCACATGGGGCTTTTTCACTAACTATGGTAGAAAAAGGCCTCAGTTTGAAGTCCCAAGACCTGGGCTAAAGTCCCTGATCTGCATCACGACACTTCACCCCCCACTAAGCCTCATTTCCTCACTGGTTTAGAGTACAAAAAGCTTTCTGGGAAGTCTATTAAATACTGCTTTCAGCTTCTTATGTTAGAAGAAATATATCTCAAAGAAAACAGAAAAAAAATTATAGAATCCAAGGGTTTAGGCATAAGAAGGATTATGGAGAGTTTCTGATTCAACTACTTCATTTTCCAGAAAAGGAAACTGAGGTCCAAAGAAGAAAAAGGGACTTGCCTATAGTTCAATGGCAAGCTACTGACGGGGCTAGGCCTGAAACCCAGTCTACTGAATCATATTCGTATGTTCTTGTCGGAGAAGGTATCTAGAATATCAGAAATAACTCTTATCCTGGAACTAGATTAGCCTGTGGTCTAACAAGCCACCGAGTTGCTATAAGAGCATCATATCCGTGACGGGGAGGAAGTAGAAGGAAACATACCTTGGTCAGGCCAATTTGTTCCTTACGGAAATTTTCCAGCGGTTTGATCAACAAATCACTAGCATTTTGCACCTACAAGAAAAGGAAGCAGACTTAGTTTAATGATCAAATTAGGACTTGGAGGATTTTCCATAACTCTGTGCCTTAGAGTCAGTGAGTCCCAAGGAGTTACCAGTTCTAACTTACTGTAGTTTTAGAGTCTGATAGAATATCAGAGTCAGAAAGGATCTTATTAGAGATGAAAGCAACCTTACTACAGAAGTGAGAAATTCAAATGAAAATGAGGGCTACCAATCTATACAAAAGACTCGCCAGGGGCCCCAGATTGACTTAATTTTAAAATGTAAGGCAATCTATATTTTGTTGTATTTTTATTCATTTTATTAAATTTTACCCAATCCCATTTGATTCTGGTTTGGTTGTACTCAGGAGCGGCAGAAACATGTCTTTGACACCTCTGCCTTACTCCATAGAATGTCTAAGTTGGGCAGGGCATTAAAAGTCTTTGATTCCCTCATTGGGAAAGATGGACAGGAAAAAAAATCAACTCTCTTGAGATATAAGGACCCGTCAAAGGTTAACACAGTATCTTAGTGGCAGGACCAAGGTTGGGACTCCAATCCCCCAACTTCCAAGCCACTGTTCTTTCCGCTCTGTGTTGATTCCTAAATCAGACCTCACAAACCAAATGCTTTGAAGAGAAAAACAAGAGCAGGGTAATGTATTGGCTCCTTGTGATTTTATTAGTAGTCTGCTTTAAGTCTCAAAACCATAAATACATTGGGTCATATCCAGCAGCAGAAATGGAGGGGCCCAAAAGGGGAGAGAGGAGACGCAGGGCAAGCTAGGAGACAGGGTCTGAGACACATGGGATTGCAGCCTGGGGATCCCTGACCTCATAATTAGATAAATCATTTTCCAGGCTATATGGGATCGCACAGGCCAAAGGTCTGGGCTCCAGCATAAATCATTTCTACCTTGGGTGATGTAGCATAAAAACAGAACTGCATTGGTTTCAACATTTCCCCTGAGATTGGATTCTGCCATTACATGTACCAGGCCTGATCCACAGTTCAGAGCACTGCAAACACCAAGCTCTGTAAGCCCATCAAATATAAGTAATAGAGTTAGCTCTTCCCCATCACAGTTTCAATATATCACAGGCTGGCATAAAAAACTAAATAGGAATTTGGGGGGAATTTTGCAGAAGCTGTAGATAACACAGAAAAGGTTTAAAAACTCCAAAATGCACAATATATATATATATATATATATATATATATATATGTGTGTGTGTGTGTGTGTGTGTGTGTGTGTGTGTGTGTGTGTGTATAGTATTGTATCGTATCAATATATTTGATCTTTGAATGGCATAATAATTCAGACTGCGTTGGTATAAAGAAGAACCAAAACATGTTATACAGATTTTCCAGATTGTAGGAATGGCTGTGCCCCTTACCCCTTTGATATGGAAGGAAGAACTGTATGACAACCAAGAATGGCAAAGGCTATCGCCCTGTGTCCTCACAGAACACAAGGGAAACCCTTGAGTAACCCGGTCTCCATTCCCACTGTGCCCAGCTTCCTCAGAAATGGGTTAGCATCAGAGACCTGTAAGAACTGAAAGGGAAAGAACTGGCGATGGGGAGAGTGCCAGGAGTCCTTTTTTTAAAAAAAAAATTGGCTTATAAAGAAACCTTATTTCACATGAGGGGCAAAGAAAGAGTTCCTGTACACAGTAACAAGAAGATTATGTGATGATTCAACTCTGATGGATGTGGCTCTTTTCAACAATGAGATGATTCAGGGCAATTCCACTAGACTTGTGATGGAGAGAGCCATCTGCACCCAGAGAAAGGATTATGGAGACTGAATGTGGATCAAAGTATATTTTCGCCTTTCGTTGTTGTTACTATTTGTTTGCTCGTTTCCTTTTCTTTCTCTTGTTTTTTTCCCTTTTGATCTGATTTTTCTTATGTAGCATGATGAATATGGAAAATATGCTTATGAGAATTGTACATGTTTAACCTATATTGGGTTGTTTGCTGTCTTAGGGAGGGGGAAGGGGGCAGGAGGGAGAAAAATCTGGAACACAAAGTTTTGCAAAGGTGAATGCTGAAAACTCTCTGTGCATGTATTTGAAAAAAATAAAAAGCTATTAAAAGAATCCCCGTCCTCAGAAAGCTTATACTCTACCAAACATTAACCAATTGATAAGCATTTAATAACCACCAATGGTGTACAAAGCAAGGAGGAATACAAAAAAATGAAAGGAAATAGGCCCTGTTTTCAAGGATCTTATACTCTACTGCAGAAGTTCTTAACCTGTTCTGGTGTCCTGAACCCTTCTCTCAATGATCTGGTAAAGCCTATGGGTCTTTCTTAGAGCCAGGTTTTTAAATGCATAATATTACAGATAGATAGATAGACTAACAGACACACATATACATATACATACACACAGATATATATATATATATACACATACATATATATATTTAAAATTTTAAAGAACTTAAAAGGAAGTCTATTATATTGAAATACAGTTATGAAAATATTTTTAAAACTTCAGGTTGAAAACCAGAGTAGAAACAATTTTAAAGCAATCAGTCAACAAACATTTATGAAGTATCTACTATATAGCAGACATTTTGTGGGGCAATGGGGATAGAAAAACAAAAATGAAACACTTTCTGCCCTTGAGGAGTTACATTTTACAATGGGAAATGATGAGTATATAAGCAATGATCTGTCTAGTAGTTTCTTTTTTTCCCTAAGGCAATTGGGGTTAAGTGACTTGCCCAGGGTCACACAGCCAGGAAGTGTTAAGTGTCTGAGGCCAGATTTGAACTCGGGTCCTCCTGACTTCAGGGCTAGTGCTCTATGTCTAGTAGTTTCTCTAAATAACTTCTTAAGAGATGTTAGTCTTTTCTTCATTGAGAGGAAGGAAGATAACAAGTGTTTATTAAATCTCCACTATGTGTCAAGCACTATATTAAGCACTTATAAATATTATCTCATTGTATCCTCACAGCACTACTGGGAAGTAGTTGAAGAAATGAAAGCAATCAGAGATCAAGTGACTTGCCCAAGATCACACAGCTAGTTCAGTGTCTGAGGCTGGATTTGAACTCAAGTCTACCTGATTCTAGGCCTTTTGCTATACATCTAGCTGTGCTACCTAGCTGCCTCACTAGAAGTCTCCAAACAAAGTCTGGCTGAGTATAGAACTAGAAGAAATCGAGGAGAAATTGAAGGCCAGTGGGAGACTTGGATTGCCCACCGTATATATCTCCAGACTAGAAACCATCCTTGAGTTTTTGTTCATCATGATGACTGGTCCCAAAACAATGATATGCCGTTTTTGCCCTTATGCAGTTTACAATCAAATATGGGAGGCAAGAGATGCCCAAATAAGTAGAAAAAAACAGATTTTGAGCAGTATATGTGTATAGAAGCCTCCAAGCCCTTAGTACTGCCTTCCCTGAAAAATAGAACCATGAACTCTAAATAAAGAGTACTAGGTTGGAAGCCTATGGTTCTGGATTTGAATCCTGACTTAGTTATCTATAACCTATGTGACCCTGAGCAGTCATTTCACATCTTTGGGCTTCAGTTTCCTCAGAGGTATTCAACTTTCAGCCCAGCCCTGGCTAAACCAGAGCAAAATGTCACTGGGTAATGTTTAACAATAAATTAAAAATATAACACAAGATTGTTGTTTTTGTTCAGTTGTGTCCAACTCTTTGTGACCCCGTGGACAATTTCTTGGCAAAGCTACTAGAGTGATCTGTCATTTCTTTTCTGAGTTGTGTCCCCAATTTACAGGTGAGGAACTGATGCAAATAGAGGTTATGTGACTTGCCCAGAGCTGCACAACTAACAAGCATTTGAACTCAGAGCTCCCCAGTTCTAGGCTCACTATCCACTGCAGCACCACCTAGCTGCCTCACAACAACATAGACAATGTTAATTTGGAAGTTTCTAATTCCTTATACCTCTGGGAGGGATCCCTTGTTATCTGAATTTGACCGCACTGGCCTTGATGATCCTCCATTGTTCCTTCCACCTTTCTAATAATTGCTCTCTTCTATCACCTCATCATTCTCTCTCATCTGGATTTCCAGGTTCTTAAAGGCAAGGACTGTTTTCATTTCTCTCCTGCCTCCATAACAAAAGACAACTAAAATATAGCTCACTGAATGGAGCTGACACTAGTGAAGCCAACCTAGAAATCCCACTTCTAGCTAGCAACTCTAAGATAGTACAAGGTAGAGAAGGTGCCAGTCCATGTTGTTGAAGGGGGTTTTCACGCTGGGATTTTCTGGCACCAATGAAATCCTCAGGCACAACCAAGAAACAAACACGGGGCACCTAGCAAAGGGCCTGATACAGTGAATGAATTGATTGTTGATTGTCTAATCACTTCTTCCCCATCATGGTATCTCTATAATCCCTCCCATCATACCCAGGTGAAGTCACAGCCTGGGGAATATAATTCCTTAACATTTCAGTCTAGCTAATAAACCAGGCTTCTTACCAAATGCAATTCAACTAAAAAAGAGACTTGAAAACTACGTTGTTAGGGACAGAGAAAGCCACTGGAACCAACAAAATGGCTTCACAATTTTCAGCATGGAAATAACGGAGGGGCTGATGAGCAATGAGTTGGGTTGACTACTCGGGCTGCCCTGATGGGCCATAGTCCCATCCCAAAAGGCCATCGCTTCAAACCAATAATCAAAGAAAGACTTGAAAAGCACCTGAAATTTGTCAAGAGAGATCTTAGTTAGGAACCTCTGCTGTAAACTCTAGATCTCCTACAACCTCAATTCCAACACGCCACTCAGGTTTGTCGATAGGGATAAGGGCAGAGTAGTTTTAAATGTGCACTGTGTGCCAGGAGGAACATGATAACCAGCAGTTGAATGTGCCTAAAGCTCACCATTGAGAAGTTCTTCCAAAGTTTCTCCTCCTATGATTCCAGTTCCCTCCTAGCACTGGCTAAACCATTTCCGAATGCCCTGCACCTCATCCATATGCTAGACCAAGGTCTCTGCTAGAAAAGACAAAGACCGTTTGATACCTCCGGCTCATCCGGGATGGGGCCCAGGAGGCCCTTTACTAACTGGGCCAGGAAATGGGGAAAGTAATCAGGCAGTGAGTTCCTGGCAGGTCGTGAAAGACCTCTGCTGAGACTCCCCTTCACTCACATAGTTCCTGGACGCAAGCGGGAAGCGGGAAGCCAACATTCAGCATGTGAGTGAGGCGTCCTGCAGACAAAAGGGGACAGCATAATTAAAGGCAGAAGAAAGTGACTCACGCGGGTGGCCAGGAGCCAGGGAGAGGGGTGGGAAAAGCAGCTTCTCCTTCAATATTCCTTCAATATTGTAGATTTTTTTTCTTAGACAAATAAAAGATAATGAAATAGTGAGGGTGGCCAAGTACAGCTGGGCTTTGTAGTGCTGTCTGAATGGAGTGGAGGTAGGGGAGTGGGGGCAGACAGCTCTGAGGAAGACGTTGGCATTGTCCCACAAACTTCAGAAAACAGAGGCCATCACGGGGCTGATGATTGGCTGATTGGCTGTCTCCCAGGCTCTTGCCCCATCTCTCTTGCCCCTTGAGATCTCTGGAAGAAAAGCTCTCTTCTCCCAGGGAGTTTCCCAAAGGCAAGCGAGCCAAGCAGCCACCTCTGCAGCTCTTCCTGGGGTAGAGGCAAAATCTAAGTGGTGTTCTAAGGAGTTGCCGATCTAGGCCAAGTCCCTCTGCCAGAGACACCTGAGCATTTGGTAAACTGACACAACATTTAATCTGGACACATATCAAGTCGTACACTTGGGTTTCAAAATTCAACTACACAGGTAGAAGATACATGAGATATAGCTAGGGAAGAGTATGCCTGGAAAAAAAAATCTATGGATGATAATGGACAGCAACCTTAAAATAAGGGAATATGGCATGACAGTCCCAAAAGCCAACTGGTTCTTAGCCTACAATAAGAGCTCCAAATTGAGAGCAAATGGCCCCTTTTGCAGTTCCTTCCCACCGTTCCTAGGTGTACTTTTTGGGGCCAGAATATGTCTGCTACCTCTTCCAGATGATAGCACTTCAGAAATTAATTATAACAACTGTGGAGTTTGGCCCTGGCAAGCAGAAGAGAAAATGTATCCCCTTACCCTTTTTCATAGAAGTATAGCTCGAGGGGTAGGAAATAGGACAAATGTGGCAAATGTTTTGGCTCATTTTGCTTCCTATCCCCTCTTTTTTTAATCTTTGCTCCCAGGGATGGATCTCTAGGGAGATATATAGAAGTGAATATGATGTCACAAAAGACATAAACAAAAACAAATTGTCTCTAAGAGGGGGAGCAGTCAGAGGAAGGTAACCAGGACAGTGAAGAATTTTCAGTTCATACTACTGGTCCACTTCATCTGAAGATTCATGGAGGATAAGAGTTGCCTTCGGGGCAGCTAGGTGGCGCAGTGGATAGAGCACCAGCCCTGAAGTTAGGATGACCTGAGTTCAAATCTGGTCTCAGACACTTAACACTTCCTAGCTGTGTGACCCTGGGCAACTCACTTGACCCCAACTGCCTCAGCAAAAAAAAAAAAAAAAAAAAAAAAAAGAGTTGCCTTCAAGTGTGTTATAGAAGAGGGATGGGACATGCTGTCTGGCTCCAGAAGATACACCAATGGGTTGGGGAGGAATGGCAAAAGGGGACAATTTAAGCAAGATTTAAGTATAAACTTCCTACCGAGGTGAGCTCTCTGCAAATGGACTCCATCAGTAGAGAGTAGGCTCCCCCTCAATGGAGGCCATTAAAAAGAAGTCGTTAGATGGGCACTCGTTGGTTAAATCATAAAGTGGATTTGGAGGGAGAGCAGGAGCTACAAATTAGATAAGATGGCTACTGGGGTCCCTTCCCACCTCAAGTGATATTCCTCTGGACATAATCAGTAGCATGTGGCCTGATAGGGAGATGGTGAGACAGAGAACATTGCTTATAATTTTGGCTCTACTACTACTCACTACCTCTATGACTAAGCAAGTCATATAACCTACATGGCTCTCCTCTGGAAAATGAGGGGGCTATACTATTTGACTCTGAAGTCTCTCTTAGCTTTATGGTAGGGACAGAGATTAGACCTAGGATTTCATTGATAGAGGGAACTCCCATATGAGGAAATTCCCTCTACCAAAAGCATATAGGAGCTTCTCCGTAATAAAGACTTAAAAATGATGATTCAACACAAATGAGCTATGTTGTCACACTGTGTACTACATTTAAATAGTGTGAAAATTCAAACTTAAACTATTGTTGGTCCTCCTTCCTTTAAAGAGGATTGATGACATGGGAGAGTCTTGATTTGTAAGTGAAATGGATTTAAGTGAAGCAGGGTTGTGCAAAGTCTTCAGCCTCACTCTCTCCTTCAGAGTCATTTAAGTCTAATGGCAAGACATAGGTCAGGATGACTGGTGATAGCTCGGGATGAAGTGGGAGGACCTTGGCCTTTTTAAGCTAATCTCTCCCAGGTCTCAGTTGTCTGAGGCAACACCCATTCAGTGATTCAGTGGCTTAATACTAGATAAGAAATGAAGTAAATGATGGCCTAGTTTGCCTTCATGAAAGATTGTTTGGGAGGGAAAGATACTCAGAGTTTCTGGCAAGAACAGAAAAAATTGCTATTTATCTAAACAATATTAGTGTAGGAAAGAAACAGGATATCTGTTATATTTCTCATCATTCATTTTAGTCAGTAATATAATTAGCTGCTTCTTCCTAAATCCTGCCAACGCTGAAATAGCTGAAGAACTATTATATTCATTTGAAATTTCAACAATTAAATTTACATTTGTATTAGATGTTTATTATCTCTCATTTTCAGAGAGAAATAACATCCTTTCATAATGGATAAATACATAACTAATTTGAAGCCAAGCCAATGGAACAGCTGAAACTAATACAAACAAAAGAACACAGATGCAGCTTAGGGAATAAAAATACAGAAATGAAAGGAAAGAGCTCCAATCTAGAAAATATAATCTAGTTTGCTTTGAATTGTCATTCACAAGTTTTGCTGTTGGGTTGGGAGAAAGTAAAGACCACTAGTTTGCTCTGGGTGAACATCTTAGGTGCCGATGAAACCTAATGCAATGAAACAGCACCATGAAAATGTCTCGCAACAGGAATTTCCGCTACCTACAGAACTGTTCACTGGAAATATTATGACAGGAGACAAGGTAACACTATAGGTAGCTATTGATCAGGAACAAATGATAATTATCAAATCATGCAAAGACCTGCTTTGAATGATAATAAAAAAGATATAATTTTTTCTATAGACTATCATATTATTATCATATTATCTATTACTACATAGAAATAATACATCTGGTATATTAATAATGGCAATAATTGAGGCAACTAAGTAGCATAGATTTTGATGCCAGAGCACTGGAGTCAGGAAGATCTGAGTTCAAATACAGCCTCGGATACTTACTAACTATATGACCCTGGCCAAATCACTTCACCTCTGTCTGCCTCAGTTTCCTCAACTGTAAAATGGTAATAATAATAATACCTACCTCTCAAGAGATATTTGTAAAGTACTGTGCACAATGCCTGGCACATAATAGGTGTTTGATAAATTCTCATTCCTTAATACATGGAAGCAAAGATGCCCTCTAGATGAAGATTTTCATATCAGATGAGAATCTAAAATCTTCCTATCTTACAGTGCATGAATTGTGAATAAAGTAAGAGATACAAAAATACTCATTTGATTCTATATGCGCTTCTCTATATAAAGTAGAATAGAAAATAGACATTTAAAACTTAAAAACAAAGCAAAAAATCTGGATTTCTACATATAAAGTGGAATAGAAAATAAAGAAATTTAGAACTT
>JAJPUD010001812.1:128032-162546 GCA_023553655.1 Myrmecobius fasciatus
AAAAACAAAACAAAAAATCTATATTTCTACATATAAAGTGGAATAGATTCTATGTGTGCAACATGGTATTAAAACTGGCATTAGGGAAGATGTACTGTAATAGCATAAAGTTAGTGGAGAAAATTGTTGATGTAAATTCATGATCTTTCGATAAAAATTGCATAACATGTTAGAATTGTGTAAGACCTTTCACTGATGGAATCACATTGAAGTCGGGCCAAAGCACTACTTAAAAATGGGCAATGTGAGCACACTACACACTTCCCAAGCAATCGCATGCATTGAAAAATATCACTAAAGAGCTACACAAAAGTTTCTGAGTTTTTACAAGAGTTTTAAGCAACTTTGAAGAAAAAAGTCCATTAAAAGGAAAGTTCTCTGAAAAAGTTGTTTGGAAGTAGAGCAACAAGGGACTAGTGTATAACATGCTGGTTTTCTTGTGCCAAAGCTCTTGAAAGAGGATTGGAATTGAGAGAATAACCATTTTTCTGGGTGGTAGTCATAAAGATGAAACAAATGCAGTTTATAATAAAAATTTGCTTTGAAAACTTATGGATGGAAAAATTGAGTACTCAAATAAATCAGTTTGAGCATCTCAAATCCATACTCTGATTCAGAAAGATAAAATGATCGCATTTACAAAAAAGTTACAGCTATGGAGAAAGTGTTGACCAAATGATTTGTGATATTTTCAAAATTTAAAAAACACCTGCCTTACAAATAACAGAACAAAGTAAAGACCAATTTATTCACCACTTGACCCAGTCCACAGAAACATATTCTTATTTTATTTTAAAGATCTAGATATTTCTAAATAAAAAGGGGTATGGAACTCATTTGCCATGGACAAATATAGCTGAATCGGTCTTACTCTTCCTAACTTTCCTATTCCTGTAGCTGGCACTACCATCCTCCCAGTCCCCGAGGTTCCCAACCTAGATATCATCCTAGACTGCTCACCTACTCCCACCCCATACAACTAATCAGCTACCAACTCCTTTCTTTTCGGCCTTCACAATATCACTCCTAAACACTTCCTCTCCCTGACACTGTTACTTCCTCAATGATGCGTGCCTGGATTAGTCTAACAGCTTTCTGGTTGGTCCCCCAGCTCAGCTTTCTCCCCACTCCAATTCATCTTCCACTCAACTGTCAGATGGATCTTCGTAAAATACAGGTCTGACCATGTTACCCCTTCCCCTTATTCAATAAACTCCAGTTTATTACCTTATAAATTTATAAAACTATATAAATAATAACTTATAAAACATAAATGCCTTATTACCGCCAAGATAAAACATAAAAAATTTCTCTTTGATGTTCAAAGCCTTCCTAGTCCTGCCTTTCCAGTCTTTTCACACCTTATTATGCCCTCTTCTTCAAGTAGGGACACTGACCTTCTTGACGCTGTTCCTCTAATACAACATTCTGTCTCCTGATTCTGGGTATTTTTTCCTGGCTATCCCCCTGGCCTGGTACTTTCTTCCTCTTCATCTCTGCCTCCTGGCTTCCTGCAACTTCCAGCTAAAAGCCCACCTTCTTGAAGAGTCTCTCTCAGTTTTCCTCAATGCCATCTCCTTTCCTTTGTTGATTAAATCTAATTTACACACACACATACATGTATACGTATATAGAACCACATATACATACACATAGATATTTTTATATCTTGTTTCTATATAGGTGCTTGCACGTGGTCTCCCCCAGTACTTTCTGTGCTCTTTTGTCTTCCTTTGTATACCTGATGTTTAACACTGTTTGGTAAAGAGTAAGTATCAAAAATATTCTTTGGGCTTGATTTATTCTATCTTAGCAAGAAGTAAATGGACTTATCTCGGAAGGCCACATAGAAACAAGCATTATCTTTTAGCTATAAGGGACTAAATGGCTCTCTGCTTTATCCAACAAAGCTATACAAATTTTATTACTGATTACAATATTTTCTAAGTTTAAGATGGATTTTCAGCTACAAGCTTTATAAAGAAAATTGAGATTTCAGCAGTGGCTAAAATGGCATTACAAGTATCAATGTCATTCACACACCATATTTGAAGAAACCAAACTGAAAAAAACAAGCCCATTTATCATTTCCTTGATAATATTAGTGTGGCTAATACTTTTATAAGTCACAAATACGACCATTTGAAAGGGATCTTACTGAGAAGTCAATATGTGTCATATTTTATTGTGTTTCACGTTTGTGTGATAAAATCTTAATTTTATTTAAATGAAAGATAAGCAAAGAAAATGACTCGAGTACATTGATGAAGAGTGTGGAAAGACAGTGAGTTTTTTGGTGGTAATAAAACAGAAACAATATCACATAAGATTTGGGATTAAGTCATTTCTAAGGCCCCACCCAGGTCTAAATTCTGTACCAGCAAAGCTAGGCTATAAACGGAGGTTTTTGGACTTCAAAGTCAGAGCTCTGATTAAGTCACCTTCATTTGTGTTTGGATTATTTGTTGATGGTGTTCCTTGGTTTATAAGTCTTTTTTTTTTTAATTCATCAGTTAATTTTTTAAAAACCATCATTGTGTTCAACATTATTATTCTAGCCTAATTGCATCTCTTCTGAAGTCTATTCTAACTGAAGCAAACAGAGGCAGGATTTCCATACTAATTTGCAGCTGCTTTGATGGCAAACTCCCATGATGAGCACTTGAGATCCTACAAACAAGTCCATTATTCAAGTATCTTGATTGCTACAAAGGAAACCACAGTTCCAGACCTCCTCTAGCTTAGCAGAAATCCTGAGAAACTGGAGTTCACATAGAAAAGGACCACCTGGGGAGTAACTCCCACCTCCCCCAAATTCCCTCCTGGAGGCAGTTAACATGCTTGCCTTCCAGTGAGCCCTTCAGAGGCTCAGTGGTGAATACCCACCATCATCATCCTCTCATTTTCAACTTCATTGAGGAGCTCAGCAAATTCCTTAAAAGATTCCGCTGTAAGGGGAAAAAAAAGCAGAAAAGGAGGCTAATTAGTTTCTGATTTTTTTTAAAACAAGATCCCAGAATGAACTTCAATTAGACTAACCACAGACCAGGCTGGCCAAGGACACCCACAGGTATTATGTTCAGCCAGTCCACCTCCAAATCAGGGAAAAAAGAACAAAATTTACTGAACCCTGTGCTAGAAAAACTGAGGGGAACCAAAGATTAGCCTTACACCCATGCCATCCTTTTAGACCTCTTAATCCTCAGGCCCAGCCTATGACTACTGTCAGTAGTGTTAATCTCATGGTAAGTAGTGACTGGACCAGTGAGTGATTTCACTGGCATGGAAACTCACTAATAAGGAAACTCCTCTCCCAAGATAGACTAGTGCCTGTTCTACAACTTAGAGAGAAGTCTGGGAAGGGAAAAGAAGGACTAAGTGATTTAATCAAGGTGACTTAGCTAGGCTGAGCTTGGACCCAGTTTTAATCCTGAGTTTTAATCCTCATAAGCACCCTAAGAGGGAGGTACCACTATTATCACTACAGATGAGGAAGAGGTTAAGTGACTTTCTGGAGTAACACAGATAATGAATGTCCGGGGTAGGATTCAAATTAAGATCTTTTTTTAAGATTGAAACACAGTCATCAAAATCTATTTTATTTTGTTGATTTTCTATTTTATTTTCCCCCCAATTGCATGTAAAAACAATATTTAACCTTTCTGAAAACTCTGAGGCCCAGATTCTCTCCTCCCTTCCCCTCATTGCAGGCAAGCTTCCTTGTTGAGAAGTTTAAGAAATATGAAGTCAGGAAAAACATATTTCCATACCAGTCATGTTATGAAAGAAAATACAGGCAAAAAATAAAATAAAACCCAAGAGAAATAAAGAAAGTTTAAAAATAAAAGTCTGTTTCAATCCGCAATCAGATTTCTAGCAGTTCTCTTCTTTCTCTAGAGGTGGGCAGCATCTTTCATCAAAAGCTCTTCAGAATTGTCTTGGCTCATTGTATTGCTGAGAATAGCTAATTAATTCACAGTTGGTCATTGTACAATATTGCTATTACCGTTTACAATGTTGTCCTAGTTCTGCTCACTTCACTTTGAATCAGTTCATACAAGTCTTCCCCGGTTTTGCTGAAACTACCCCCTTCATCATTTGATAGCACAATAATATTCTATCACATTCACATACTCTAATTTATTCAGCCATTCTCAATCAGTGGACATTACTGTTTTCTTTTTCTCTAATGTCTTTTCATTGATTTTTTTTTCCTGCTTTCTTTCTGAACTCAAAGAAAAAATTTCTTCCCAACTTCTACACTGGCAACAGAAGAGACATCCCTACATTACCAAAAGTGTCTGAGATCAAGAAAAGTCTTCACAAAACCTCAGAGAAAAGACCATGAAATGCTTCTATAGCCCAACAAGGAATACCCTCAACACAAGACAAGAACAGTTATTTGGTACAACAAGTGAATTCGAGCTACTAAAGGGAGAGCACCGAAGCTAAGGCTGGAAATCTGTCTGAAGGACAACCTCAATATTAAGAAAAAAAAAATGAAGGGTGACTCAGAAAGGAGTAAATGCACAGAATTAGAAATGTTCATTAATCTCACTCAGCCCTAAAAATTCAAGGGCACTGCTCCAGAACCACACACACTCTTATATTAAAGTTTGATCCCAGAATCTAAGCACAGAATTGAGATGTCCTAGGCAGCACCAGCTTTGGAAGCTGTTTCAAAGCTAGAATTCCAGGTTCTAAAAGGTCCTGCCTGAGTCCAAGCATCAGACCATTTAGAAAAAGATTTCTTAATTCAATATTTTCCATGGAGCAGCAAAAGGCTAACTCATGTGGCACGTGCCCAGAGGACTATTTGAAGAGCAAAACCTGTAACAACATAAACAATGTAGGTGGATGACAAAGCAATCCACTTATTCTGTGAGTTCCAAAATGTTGACCTTCCTAAGGGAGCCTCAATCATTGCATCGTACCAAAAGTCTTGGAGAAACTGTGTAAAAATCTGTGGAGGAAAAGGGAGTCCCTGGAGACACAGAGCTACCTCAATTCTCTTGGGAATCTGGGCGGTGGGTAGAAGTAGCCAAGAAAACTTACCAGTTGAGTTCTCGCCAGAGAGTAAGGGGTTAATTTCCCATCATAGAGACAAAGAGACAGAGACCATGTATCTGGCTCCTTTCTCACTGACATGGGTGATTCCATGTTAGAAACTGGACTCTGACCCATGTAAAGCTGCCAATAAGATACTTTTGTTTGCCCTTGGTCTAAAATCTACCCCATTGCTGCCCTTGCCACTAGGTGGGTAAACAGATAATTTTGTTGTGGGCTAAACCATGGTTCAGCGGTAAACCTGAAATGTAGACCGAAATGCATAGCAAATATAAGTAGAAATAAGCTGCTTTTGTGAGCAAATTAGAGTCCTTTTCCAGCTCCATTCAGAGGATTTCTTTCTTATAGTCCTCCTACATCTCCATGCTGCTACTGACCTATCTCCAAGAGTGCAATCCAATTTTGAGCAAATAATCTCATTACTCAGTTGAAAAGAACAAAGACAGAGGAAAAGGACCTATTTTGTACAAAAAGATTTCTAGCAACTGGTTATGGCGACAAACAGCTGAAAACTAAGGGGGTGCCCACACATTGGGGAATAGGGGAAGGGAATGGAATAGTGGTGTCCTGTAAGAAACGATGAAAGGGATGGAAGCAGAGAAACTGAGGAAGATTTGTATGAACTGATACAGAATGAAATGAACTAAACCATGAGAACAAGTTTCACAATCAAAACAACATTGGAAAGACAAATTATTTTGAAAGATTAAAGAACCCTGTATAGTTAACCAAATAGGAATGTGTATGTCTCACACACACACACACAAACACACACACACACACACACACAAAATAATTAACCAATAACCAACCAGGACTCCAGAATCCTCAGGACGAAGCAGGCTACCCACCTCCTGAATAGGAAGGAACCATCGTTTTCAGGCATGAAAGGGGGGATCTGTTTTGCTTGACTGGGTATATTAGTTACAAGGATTTTGTTTTTCTTCCTTTTTTATCAGGTGGGTGGGGAAAATTAAGAGGAAGAGCAATAACAGGATCGTCCCTCCATTCCAAAAAAGCAGAAAAAGAAGATTGATAATTTTTGGCTACGTTCAATGAAAAAAACTGAAGAAAGCAGAAAGGCCGTCAGAAGGGAAAAACCAGCAGGACTGCTTTGAAAGTCACAGATTGAATTTATCATACATACAACATGAAAAGTAATCTGTCTGTAATAGAGCTTCAGTTTCACAAACAATCCTCCTTTTCCTTTTCTACTTGAATATGGAAAGGTTCAATTTATTTGGTATTTGTTCAGTAAAGAATAAACAAATGAAATTTCTTTTTACAAACGTACAAACTGGTCTTTACTGCAATATCCCCAAC
The DNA here is from genome assembly GCA_023553655.1 of Myrmecobius fasciatus. Classification (NCBI taxonomy): domain Eukaryota; kingdom Metazoa; phylum Chordata; class Mammalia; order Dasyuromorphia; family Myrmecobiidae; genus Myrmecobius; species Myrmecobius fasciatus. Next base: position 134,423 of record JAJPUD010001812.1, read on the forward strand.
CCTACTTCTAGAATTTCCATTATGGATCATCCTTGGTATTGCAGAGAGCCATGGGAGACGTCAACTTTTCACCTGAGGGGAGGAATTAGTCTCCAGTGGATTCCAGATCCCCGATTTGTGTTGGGAGAGCCATGGTTACTTGGGAACTCATCTAGGCCTGACCTCCCTCCTCAGGAGTAAAGGTGACCTTCGGATGCATGGGGCCCCAATCTCAATGAGAGGAAAACACTTACCAATGTTAATCTCATCGTCTGTCAGTGTGTCCCCAGTGAAGTCAAATTGAAAGGACTGCAGGGTCTGAGAAAATTTCTGCACAGCTGAAGAGTAACCTGGAAACGCAAGAAGGAAAGAACCAAGATTAAATATCCTGGAACTAGTGACAAATGGCTAGGACTCATTTGGGGGGGAAAGGGGGAGGAAAAAGGAAAGATAAACTGGAAGTGGACTTGTGTTTTGACCGGTATAGGGAACTCCCAGATGAGGAAATTGCCTCTAACAAAGCAGATCAGCATCTTCTCTATGCTTAAAAGAGCAACCTAGAATGCTGAGAGCCCAAAGTGATTTGCCCAGGGTGACACAGTGACAGAAGGCAGATTGGAACTCAGAACTCTGTGACTTTGAGGCAGCTGTTCATTATGTCATGCTGAGTCTCTTCTAGGAGGAGAGCAATTTGGAAATGCGGCATGCGGTCATTTGCCCAGCCAAGAGCTGAGGTATCACTCAACAGGGCCTAGTGCCATGCATGGAGGCTCTGTGTCCTCTGCCCTGCCTCAGTGAAGACACTTGATAGTTGCCATCTGCCCATCTACCCCAAGCAGTGGGCCTGGACCTTCTTTTATATTCTTCTCTTGCCCTCAAAAACCTCTTTGTTGGGGTCCTGAGCTTCTCTCACCAGCTTCAACTTATTCTGCACTTCAGCCCCCTGATAGTCCCCTTACAAGTCCTCCCTATCCTCTTACATTCATTTCCTGTTACTTGTCCTTGATTCTATTCTCTGTACTTTTAAGTGAAAAATCTAAGCAGCCTCTTTATCCATCTCTCCTTTTTCCTTCTCCTTGAAATGATTTCTCTTTGTTTTCTCTTTGTGTCTTCAGAAATTCATTCTTGAATTCTTTCTTCATCTCTCAAGCACCGACTTCCTTTGTAGAACAGTATTAGTCTTTGGTTTTCTACTTTCCTTCTTGAACCTCTAGAGCGCATCTCAGTGTCTGCCTGGTTGTCTTTTCAATCATGAACTCCAGGAGAGAGAGAGATCACTTCCTGCAGGGTTCCCATCATCCCCACCCCAGCAACCATTTTCTCCCTGCTAGCAAGAATCGATCCAGAACACAACTTCCTTTTGTTGATTCCTCGACCTATTGGAGGATGAAATAACCATCAAGACAGATGAAGAAAGGCAAAGCTGCTCCACTTTTGGAAGAGGGAGAGAACTCTCACTGATGTCTGAATGACTCAAGTCCCCATCACTATGACACCACCCCGCCCTCCTCACAAATCTTCACCTACTTCTTTCTAGCTATACAATATGTAGTATATATTTCAATGGAGCTCCTCACGTGAGTTTACCTTCTCTGTATACCATGCTGTTCCCATCCCACCCACCCCCGGACCCTTTGCCCAGCCTTTTCTTTTGAATATCATATGCTTTTCTAGAGAAGCAACCCATATGCTTTTACCTTGGCCACAAAGAAGCTGTGTGACCTTGGGCAAGCTGCTTAACATATCTGTGCTTAAGGCTGCTCTCTAAGACCAGAAGTTTCTGAAAAAACCCAATTTGAATTCATATAGAGTTCCCTCAACTGAGAGTTCCCTAGCCCAATGAAATCACAGTTCCTATTCCTCTCCCCTATATCCATCTAGAATCATATTCCAGGCGTGGATTAAATTGGGCCATCCCACATACTAGACTAGCTCCATGAGAGCAGCGGAGAAGGTGAAGAGCAGAAGGAAGAGCTGGTGTTTGCAGAGTACTTTCAGGATTGTGAAAAGCATCCCATGAGGCGTTCTTAAAGTTTTTGCATCATGGAGCCCTTTGGGAATCGGGTGAAGTCTACGGAGCCCTTCTCAGAATTATGTTTGTAAAACTACACAGTACTATGGAGGAAACCAATTGATTCTACTGAAATAAGATTATCCAAATATATTTTAAGACAAGTTCATGGACCTCAAGTTAAGAATTACTGCTCAACATACATTATCTTCTCATAACAACCTTCTCCTTACTCCAAATTTACAGAAAAGGCAACTGACATTAAATGACTTGCCCACAGTCACAAAGTGAGCAGGCATCTAGCTCCAAATCCAGCTGTCAGGATCCAGAGACCTCTGACCCAGGCACACCAAAGAGAAAAGGGAAGAATTTAAAACGTGCAGCTGCTGCCACTCTTGTAACACAGGGGGATCTCTGCTAACTCGAGTGCTCTGCTAGGCCCCCAAACCTCAGGCAACCCACAGCCCATACAGGCACACCAGACTTCTCCAGGGACATATGCAATACAAGGGAACAAAAAGAACACAAAGAAAGTCATTGAAGAGAGACCAGATCCCTTACTTGGCTTGTTCACTCTATCTCTCTGCCTCTATAGCTCTGTATCTGTGTGTGTGTGTGTTTTTCTCCGTCTCTCTGTGTATCTCTCTCTCTCTCTCTCTGTATTTTTCTCTGTCTCTGTCACTTTTTCTCTGTGTCTCTTCTTCCTCCTCCTCCTCGTCTGTGATCTACAGTTCTACAAGCAGCAACTGCATTTACTAAGACCCACCCAACCCAGAGATTCTACTTCGCCTTGTCTTTTTTCCCTGGCAGTCTCCAAAGGGACAGGAATGGGTACAGTCTTGAGAGATACTAGCAGTACCTGCTCCTTGTCATCTACCAATTCAGCTGCCCCAGTTCCAGGGCTTCTCCCCCTAAAAAAGGACACCACTCAATTTGGACAGCATGCCTCCTTTCCCATAAAAGATTATACTACTCCCCTTACCTCCCTGGGAATAGATTCTGATTTTTTTTTCTAGCAGGATCAGAGATCTTGAGTAGGAAGGGATTTGGGAGACCATTGAGTCCCAATGTCTCATATAACTAAGAGGAAACTGAGGCACAGAAAGGTGAAGGGGTTTTCCCAAGGTCACATATGTTTTCCAGACCTAGAGCTGAAAAAGACTTCAGAGGCCATAGAATTTGGCTTGCTCATTTTTCAGAAGAGGAACCTGAGAACCAAGGAGATGTCAATGGAGGTTGTGGGGGACTTGAACTCAGGTCTTCCTGACTAGGAGACCAACTCTCTACTACACTTTCACCTCATTTGCCTCATACCCGACTGTGCACATAGGTGAGAAAACCTTATTCAATAAAGTGGGTCCTTTACCAATTCAGCCTATGGCCCAGCCCCCACCAGTAGAGGAAAGTCACTGGCCCTTTTCTACTTCTTCCTCATCCTAGACCAGTTCTCTCCCACACCATCTACTCTTGGCAGACACCCAGCTTATCTTACTGTGTGCAAAAGTCAACCAGCTTGGTTGATTGCTTTCTGGGACTAAGGGAAAGGATACAAGGAAAGTAATGTGGCCCACGCCTTTTTACTACAACATGCTTCTAATGTGAGCAGGACTACATAAAACTTGTCCAGGTAAATTAACCAGAATATCAGAACTCCCTGGGGATTCTCTGGCCATCCTGCTTCTTTTCCATTTCCCAACGCACTTTGTTTCAGACAATTAAAATCTAGCAATCTGGAATGGACCACATTTCAGAGCAAGCCTATGGTAACGGGGGAAAGCTGTCCAGGTTATCGTGGCTCCTCACTGCTTCCACCTTTAGAATTAGACTTCCCCTAAAACATTTCCCCTACAAATCACTGACCCAAAGAAAATAAAATTAGCAGCATGCCAGCCCAGCTTCCATATTTCATCACAAGAAAGAACACAAAACTGGCCGTGCTTATGGAAAACAATCCTATCGCCTACAACTTTCCACAGGCCAAGTCCGTCCATGTCTTTGGCTGGTCACGGCCGATCATGCGGCCCTTCAGGAAGGAGTCCGCCATTTGCTCTCTGGTTCACCCTGAAGCCTCCACAAAAATCTTAATTCTTCTCCCTTCACCCATAACATGAATTTCAATGGTTGGACTTTTTTTTTTTTAAGAGGAAGGGGAGTAATTACAGAACTACAGATTGTACTTAGTCTTTTTCCTATTCTCACCTAATTTCCTGCCCTTATAGAATCAATCCAGCAAATCAATCACTCAACAAGCTCTTTTCAAGCACCTCCTTTGCTATGGGAGCTGTGCTAGATACTGTGTAGACAAATATAAAAATGAACTAGTTTCTGCATTCAGGCAGCTTATACTCTAGTGGGAGGAAGCACCATTAACCAATCCACAAGCATTTACTAAGTGTCTCTTATACGCCAAGCACATTGTAGGGATGTCGTTTGTCCTTCATTTTGGAAGAGGACCAATGACATCACAGGGTGATGTCTTGACTTGCAGATGAAACAGAATTGCTCAAAGCTGGCCAACCTCACTCTCTCTCTTCCATAGTCACTAAGGTTCAGTGGTGAAACAAAAATCAAGATGGCAGGCAACGGCCCAGGATGCAGAGGACGACCTTGGCCTCTCTAATATCTGATCAAGCTCTAAGTCTCCACAGCACATGCTTCAGCCACCTTATATGTCTCCCTTTTTCCTCTCAAAACTATCCCTCCATTTGCATCCCTGATGCATTCACATTTTGCCGATTTTGGAGGGGACCCTAAAACTCCAAAGTAATAAATGTCCTGGAGATCTTTCATTATTCACTTTCCCCTAGAAAACTGTTTCACAAGCAGCTATAGATAGGAGAATTGCCCTTTGAGAATCCCTCCTCCCTTAGAGCATCAAAGACCTACTTTATGATGAAGAGATGTCTCCATATTTTGTGTCCTCCAATGAACTCTGGAAACATTTGGATAAATAATCAGGTACCTTATACCTTTTCTCTTTTGCTTATTAAACTCCCAACTGTCTTTTTCCCTTTACCCTCTAAAACAATCACTTAGAAAAAATCCCCAGCAAAAACAAACCAAGAAAAAACCACCACCTGGGGATTCATTATTTTGACTTGCTATCAGTTGGTTGTGATAATGACCAAGATTGAGGAAATAGAAAAAAACAAACTTGCAAAGTGTGGCCTTTGGTGGATGATTTTCGTTAGCAAGATCACTACTATTAGAATAAGAAAATATATATCCTGGCACTCCTTCACCTTCTACTTCTTCAGCTGTACCGATGCTCAGTCAGTCAACAAGCACAGATTAAGTACTTACAATGTAGCAGGCCCTAAGGATACAAAGAAAAGAAAAACAGCCCCTGCCCTCACTTCCAAATGGGAGAGACAACGTATAAATAGCAAGGTAGATACATGATAGAGTGATTATATGGAAGGTAATAGCAGTTGGAAAGACCTACAGGAGGTGGGTTTTGCCTTGAGTCTTGAAGGAAACTGAGGAAGCTAAGGAAGAAAGAGCATTCCAGGCACAGGGCTGAGAGGGGGGTAGCACTGCAAAGGTATGGAGGCAGGAGATGGAGTAAATAGGTGAATGTAACTGGATCATAAAGTCTGTAGGAACTAAGTGTAGAATGACTCAAAAGGTAGGAAAGGGTTAGATTACGAAGGACTTTGTTATTGTAGTCATCCATCCTTCGTTTTGGAAGGGGACCAGTGACATCACACGTGGTACCCTGACTTGTGCGTGAATTGGATTTAAGCGAAGCAGAGTTGCACAAAGTCATCAACCTTAAGTGCCTAACAGAGGATAACTTTGGATGATAAGGAATTGGCTGAATAGGGGGTGACATGAGCAGACTTGCTGTTTGTTGTTCAGCCGTTTCAGTCATGTCCCTCTTTTCATGACCCCATTTGGGATTCTCTTGGCAGAAATACTGGAGTGGTTTGTCATTTCCTTCCCCAGCTCATTTTACAGATGAGGAAACTGAGGCAAATTGGACAAAGTGACTTGCCCAGGGTCACACAGCCAGTTTGAACTCAGGAAAATGTGCTTGCTGACTTCAGGCTTGATGCTCTATCCACTGCAGCATCACCTAGCTGCCCTTACTATTGAAGAAAGTCAATTTGGCAGCTGAGTGGAGCATGGATTGAAGAGAAAAATGACTTGAGGCAGAGAGGCCATTAGAAGGCTACTATAGTAATCCAGGCAAGAGTTTTACAGGGTCTGGACTACTATGGCGGCTTCACGAACTAAGAGAGAGGGAAGTACACAGGAGATGTCACGAAGGTAGAAATGGCAAAACTAGTCAATGGACTAGATATGTGAGCTGAGTGAGAGTGGGGAATTAAGGGCAACACTTAGCTTCTAAGCTTAGACGGCAGGGACAGTGGTGCTATCCTTGATCAGTAACTTTACATTATTAAGCTTAAGAGGGCCTTTCCTGGCCATGAAAATTGTAAGTGGAGGAAGGAAAAGGAAAAAGCATTTATAAAGCACTTAATATGTGTCAGCTACTGCACTAAGCACCATTTACATCTATTATCTCATTTGATCCTCACAACAACCCTGCAAGGTGGGTGCTGCTATTATTTCTATTTTACAGCTGAGAAAACTGAGGGCAATAGTGACTGGCTTGTCCACTTATAGCTACTAAGTGTCTGAGTCTAGATTTGAACTCGGGATTGCAGACCCAGAGCTCTATCCAGTGTTCCTCCAGCTGCCCCTAGAGAGAGTAGCCCAAATCCTCCCTACTGCCCCAAGTGAATGGGCAAATAAGAATATCTCCTCAAAGACTCCAGTCCAAGTTGGGGAGGGAAGGAGGGAGGTAGCGGGGATGGCAGAGAGGAGGGAAAGACAGACACCTAGGCTGAATCCAAGACCCCTCCTTTCCGTCAGTGCTGTTCCTCTTCAAAACTTTTCTGAAATGCCATCTCTCCTGGCTTGCTACTTACTGGAAATCCCCAGTTCCAGTTCACTCCCTGCTTTTAGAGAAGACTCAAGCATAATGAAATCCCTCAATCAACTGCAGCAGACTTCCTTTCTGGCATAATTTGATTTCCACCACGGGCTTTCAAAGCTTTTTCACACTTAGTCTAAAGCCTAGGAATGAGACTGCTTTAACCATGGAGCTCATTACTTACTTTAAGGGGGGGTGGTGCTGATCTGATTTGCTCAATTACCCAACCTTTCTCTATGTAGAAATAAATATGATATAAAAACAAAAGATGTTGGAGAAAAAAAATTTTTAAATGCAAGATTTAAATGTCCACAGCTAGGTCGGGAATTTCCCTCATTCTACCCTGCCCGGCACTCAAGGCCTTCCACTATTTTTGCCTTATTCCATATTTCCAGCCAAATACCTGCCATGTTCTAGCCAAACAGGACTGACCCTAAATACATCCATCTATGCCCAATACCTTCCTTATGCCGTTCCCAATGGTTCAAATGCTCTCTTTGCTCATGTCTCCTACACATCTTTCCAAATCCAACTCAGATGTCACCTCCTCCATGAGGTTTCCCTTGATATTTGAGGGTCAAAGGGCTCTTTTCTCCTTCAAAGCTCCCATAATCTTTATTCAGACCTCTTTGTGGACAAGTTGATCTCAAAGACTTGGAGACCACAATGGTACAAGGGAGGGGATCTCCGGAGGGCCCTATCAAGCTAGATAGGCCTTGAGGCCCAGCATATATCTGTTGTGAGAAGACTAGGCTAATTTATAAAGGCTCATCTATTGAGTGATGGATTAAGGCCACAGCAACTCACTGAAGTAGTAAGGGTTTGCAATTTTCCTCCAGCAGAGGGAGTAGTCTCACTAATGAAATCATAGATCTCAGAAGAAAAAGATTCTCTTAATCTACAGCTAGATCATCTTCTTTGGTTGTAAGTTTCCTTTGGGCAGGGACCTCATTTTCGACTCATACGCTCCAATGTACGGGGTCAGCTTAACGAATAACAAACATTGAATGGATGAACCAACAGCCCCATGGGAAATCAAAAGAACACAGCAGAAATGGAGAAGCCATCCGGACGCACAGCTACTAAAGACACACATGATTCAATAAATCTCCCCCCAGGGAAAAGCATCAAGCTCAGTGGGGGGAGGCAAACATAGTCATAACATACACCTTCCTCTCCCTGAGTTTATAATCAACAAAGGGAATAGGGGAGACACGTGAACACCAAGAGCTATGATACAAAGGTAAGCAACATTCATGAAAAGTGCTACATGAAAACTGAGGAGGAAAACAATACCCAATGTCCCTTCACTGGACCTCTGTTTCTTCCTCTGTAAAATCAGGGGGGGGTGCCTAGGTGGCCTCTGAGAGCCCTGCCAACTTTAAAATAATGCTGCTCTATGATAACTTCCAAGTTGAGTTCTGGAGAAAGGGAGAAAAGGTCAGGATAGTTTTTACATTAGGAAGTTGATGAAATCTAATTCCCAGTTGCCTTTGCACTTAAAAAGAAAAAAAATAAAAATAAAAGGAGGAATCTAGAGTCATCTGGAACCTGCTCTACAACTTAAAAGTCTCAGGGAGACGCCTAGGGCACTGAGAGGTTAAATCCCTTGGCCAGGGGAGGCTGAACTTGAATCCAAGTATTCTTATCTCCAGGACCAGCTCCTTATCTGCCCCAGCTGCCTCTGTCTATGTAGACATAGGGGAAAAGAAAAGTGGGCTTAAAGTTAAAAGATCTAGATATGAATCCTATCTCTCCCCACTAAGGAGCTGTATGACCTGGGACAAGTGCTGCCCTCCCTCTGAGCCTCAGTTTCCTCATCTGTAAAAGGAAGAGATGGGACTAGATGTTCTCAAAGGTCTCTCTCAGCACTAATATTTTATGATTTTTCCCTGGACACATTAGTCTCTCTTCCGAGCTCTAATCTCACATGGTCGGCTGCCAGACATTTCCAAATGGAGGTCCCGTTGACATCTCAAATTCAATATATCCCAGGTCTGCATAAGAAATTAAATGGGAATTTGAGAAGTTTTGCAGAAGCCACAGACAACATGTGATGACACAGATCAAATACTTAACCCAAATTTTACAATAAGGTACCGTAAAGACCCCAATAAAGAAAAAGAAAAAAATCAGACTCCTCTGATACAAATAGAGGGCCAAAACACTTTATACAGATTTTCCAGATTGGAGAACTCAGCCAAATCCTCGCTTTGCTAGTTAAAGCCCTTCACAACCTGGCTCCAACCTCCCTTTCTAGCCTCATGGCACATTACTACCTTTCATAGGAAAGGGAGTGTTACATGTTACAGGCATGTTACAAACATGTAGCAGACCACTCAAACCTGCCTTCTTCTTGTTCCTTATTCATGACACTTCATTTCTTTGCCTTTGTCCAGTCTGTCCCCCATGCCTGGAATCTTTCTCCACCGGATCGATCCCTCTCAGAATCCATTTCCTTCAAGGTCGTTCAAGCACTTCCTTTTACATGAAATTTTTTCCTAATTCCCAAACCTTCTAGCTGCACACATTCACATACACACGTATACATGCACAATTACACAGGTAAGCTCTTCAAGGGACACAGTGGTCTCTGTAGACAGTTAGCTTTTCTTTTTCATTGGAATATTTCTATTTTTCATTAGAATATTTCTTTCTTCAGAATTGTGTATGTGTGAGCCTTGGTCCCTGCCAATTACTCCTGGCTAACTTGTCTCTTAAGCATTCAACATCTTTTTACCCAAATTGAGGATGCATGGCAGATAAAGCCTTCCTCTCCTTCTCTAGCATTAATCTGAAGATGGAGTGGCTCCTTTCCCCCATGGTTCCCATAATTTCTACTTCAGCATTCCTCTTTGTTGGTGAGAATTAGCTGCAGAATCAAATTTCCCCCTCATGGTTTCCTGCATCTTTTGAAGGATAAAATTATCATGAGGGCCAGCCAAGAAATTCTTAGCTGCTTTGCTTTTGGCAGAGAAAGCACTCCAGCAGATGGCCACATTACTGACGTCCCTCCTCTCTGCTACATCAAGCCTCAGGGCCAGCCTTGTGATCTATTTCCCCAACTCCTCACTATTTCTTCCTTCTGTCCAAGTGGTCTGCAGTATACTCCCAAGATACTATAACTTCTGTTTCTTCCTTCCTTGATCTTTATCCAAATGCTCTCCACCATGCTTCCTCCTCCCTATCCTTGATCCCTAGTTTCCTTACTTAAATACATCATTTTAATACACAAGGACACCTAGGAGAATTCTTAACCAAATGAAGGATAGAGGTGATCATAAAAGAGAAAACAGACCATTTGGATTCTATAAAATTCAAAAACTTTCCAAAAAAGGAATCATTTCGACTAGAAGAAAAACTGCCAAGTGAGAGGAGGGGAGGTTTAATTAAATACCTCTGATAAAAAGTCTAATGTCCAATATATGCAGGGAATTGAATTTTTAAAAAGGGCTAAAAGTCTTTCATAGATCTTATGTGACTGAGAGAGCTAGAGTTATATAATAATTTCTTGTTTAGTCATTTTTCAGTTCTGTCTGACTCTTCATGACCCCATTCAGGGTTTTCTTGGCAAAAACCTGAGAGTGGTTTATCATTTCCTTCTCTAACTCATTTTACAAATGAGGAAACCGAGGCAAAGAAGGTAAAGTGACTTGCCCAAGATTATGTAGCTAGTAAGTTTCTGAGACCAGATTTGAACTTAGGATGAGTCTTTCTAACTTCATACCAAGTATTCTATTGCAGCGCCACCTAGCTGCCCCACTAGCATAAGATTAAATTTAGGCTCTGCATCCAAACATTTCAAAATGAACCTGCATACCCTAAGTACAAAGTAAATAGTGCTTATCATTGAAGAGTGTCCTCATTTCTTGGGCTATCAAGTGGGAAGAAATTATTTGGTCAACATTTACGTGTATAATTGGACAGATAGCTAGCATAGCGAATAAAGCACTGAGTACGCTTCATAAGTTCAAATCTGGCCTCAGACAATTACCAGCTGTGTGACTCTGAGTAAGTCACTTAACCCTATTTGCCTCAGTTTCCTAATCTGCAAAATAAGCTGGAGAAAGAAATGAAAAACCACTCTGTATCTTTGCCAAGAAAACTTCAAAAGAGGTCATAAAGAGCCAGACACAACTGAAATGACTCAACAAGCAACATATATCTATATAGAATAAGCCTGGAAATGAAGGTGGGAGCTGGGTTGTAAAGTGCTTTAAATAACAGGCAAGGAGGCAGCTAAGTAGTACAGGAAATAGAGCACTGACCCTGAAGTCAGGAGGACCTAAGATCAAATCTGGCCTCAGCCACTTACTAGCTGTGTGACCCTGAACAAGTCACCTAATCCCAATTGCCTCTCTCCCAAAAAATGGCAGGCAGAGGAGTTTTTATTTGATCCTAAATCAAAAAGAGAAGCACTAGAGTCTTTACTGAATAGTAAAGAAGCCCAGTGGTCTATTCTCGGACCTGAATTTTAAGAAAATTGCTTTAGAAGCAGTGTGGAGGGTGAACTATAAAGTTGAGAGATTTTAAACAGAGAGAAGATTATTGCAATAGTTCAGCCACATTATAGTCCAAAACAGGCTGTGCAGTCTAAGTAGAAAGGAGAGAGAGAGAGAGAGAGAGAGAGAGAGAGAGAGAGAGAGAGAGAGAATGAGAATAAAATAAGTGAATAGAGCACTGGCCCTGGAGACAGGAGAACCCGAGTTCAAATCTATCATCAGACATTTAACCCTGATTGCATCCAAAAAAACCACATAAATACACACACATATAAAAGATATTATAGAAATAGAAATAAGAAGACTTGGATGAATTCACTATGTGGGTGGGAGGAATGAGAGGGGAAGAGTCAAAGATGGTTACAGAATGGCAAATCACAATGACTGACAAAGACGGTGGTACCCTGGACAGAAACAGAGAAATTCAGAAGAAGAATGAGTTTGGGGGTGCAGAGAGAGAAGATGGGTTCTGTTTTGGACTGGTGGACTTTTCGATGACTACTAGACAACCTGGTTGAAATGTGCAACAGGCAGTTGGTGATATAGGACAGGTCTGGGACTTGGAAAGTGACAATGTTCCCATGACTGAGAACTTCAAGAAAGAGATTACCAAGAGAGGAACCAAAGATAAAAGGATGTCAGGGCAGCTAGGTGGCGCAGTGTAGAGCACCAGCCCTGAAATCAGGAGGACCTGAGTTCAAATTTGATCTTAGACACTTAACATTCCCTAGCTGTGTGACCCTGGGCAAGTCACTTACCCTCAATTCCTCAGCAAAAAGCAAAATAAATAAACAAACAAATAAATAAATAAATAACAGGATGTCAAAGGGCAAAAGAGCATCACAAGAAACAAACAGGGAAAAAAGAAAGAAATTCTCTTGAGGGTTTTTATTTTTATTAGGATGGGAGATGGATGTTTTCTTTCACAACGTGACTTTTATGGAAATGTTCTGCATAACTTCATATGTGGTTTCTTAATTGTGGATCATCAGTCTAAGTAAGACATAAAACAGGGAAATGTATGCCAACAAAAGGTATGAGCCATTGTCATGGAAGAGAGCTGGCACTGATTCCAAATGCAAGAGGGATTCCTAGAGACGGTGAGGTTCTTCCGATGTTCTTATTTGCAGATGACATTATGGCATCTGTAGTAGTATGCAGCCATACATAATGAAGACTGAAACACAACATGGCACCCTAAAAGAAATCAACAGTCAATCAAAAGCCATCGGAATAAAAAGATCAGAGAAAGAAGAAATGGACTCATCTGTACACACATAGTTCTAAGCACCTCTATTTGTGGTGGGAAAGAACTGGAAATTAAAGGGAATGGCTAACAATCGAAGAATCCATGAGCAAATTGTGGTATAAGAATGTATAAAATATTATTGTGTTGTAAAAAATTAAGAGATGGTTTCAGAGACACCTGGAAAGACTTGTATGGACTGAAAAAAGGGAACCAGGAAAATAATTTCTATGACAACTGTAAAGGCAAACAACTTTGAAAGACTTAAGAACTCTGATCAACTCAATGATCAACCATGATTCCACTCACATCTTGACACAGAAGTGAGGGACTAAGAGTGTGATTAAGAAATATATGGATATAGGTATACACACACATACACACACACACACACACACACACACACACACACACCAATGTGGGAATTTATTTTGCTTCATGAGGCATAATTGTTATAAAGGTTTTTATTATTCTTTTTCACCCAGTGGGGTAAGGAGTTAATGAGATGAGAAATATTTTCATTAATTGAAGAAAATTAAATTGAACTTTTTTTTTCCTCTCATTTTTTTATTAAAACTTTTATTTGCAAAACACATGTATGGGTAATTCTTCAACACTGACCCTTACAAAGCTTTCTGTTACAAATTTTCCCCCCTACTTCCCACCCCTCCCCTAGATGGCAGGAAGTCCACTACATGTTAATTATGTTAAAATACTTGACAAATAGAATATATGTATACATATTTCCACGCATATCATTGTTGTGCAAGAAAAATTCTATCTACAAGAAAAAAAAATCAGAGAAAGGAAACACAATGCAAGCAAACATCAATAGAGAGCATGAAAATGTTATGTTGTGGTCCACATTTCACATCCCTCTCTCTGGGTGTATTTGGCTTTCTTCACTGAACAATTGGAACTGGTTTGAATCATCTCGTTGAAGAGAGCCATGTCCATCAGAATTGATCATCATATAGTCTTGTTGTTGCCATGTATAATGATCTCCTGGTTCTGCTCATTTCTCTCAGCATCAGTCCATGCAAGTCTCTCCAGGCCTCTCTGAAATCATCCTGCTGATCATTTCTCACAGAACAATAATATTCCATAACATTCATATACCATAATTTATTCTGTCATTCTCCAATTGATGGGCATCCATTCAGTTTCCAGTTTCTAGCCACTACAACAAGTGCTGCCACAAACATTCTTGCACATGTGGGTCCCTTTCCCTCCTCCAAGATCTCTTTGGGATATAGGCCCAATAGAAACACTGCTGGGCCAAAGGGTATGCACAGTTTGATAACTTTTTGAGCATAGTTCCAAATTGCTCTCCAGAATGGTTGGATCTGTAAATTGAACTTTTTAAATGAGAAAAAAAAGAGGTTGATCTATCAATTCACATGGCAAAAAGGAAATGGATGACACTCAATGTGGATGTATACTTCACTATATCAGTATATATATATTCTTTAAACAAGAGATGCATCTAACCTGATTTAAACAGTTTCTAGAAAGACAAGAGATACATATAAGCAGACCTGACTAGTTTCTAGAAAGATAACAATCTGATTTGTATTTGGGAAGTCCCATAGTGCTTTTCAATGATGACAAGATGCTCCCTGAAAAATAGGTGGAGGAAAGAGAAATTGAACAAGTCAAGAATACCAACAGAGTAGTGCAAAGTCAAAAGCCAGCAAAATGGAAAGAAAACGGGCGCTATCTACAACAGATTCAATCCAGGTCAATCAACAAGCATTTATTAAGCATCAACTATATAGATGTTGTGTTAAATAGTGGGCCTGGCTTAATGTTAGTGCTTTCCCTTTGGCATTATCTCTGTTTTATCCCACATTTATCTTGTTTATATGTAATTGTTTGCATGTTGTCTTCTCCCAATTTAAGCATTAGACTGTGAACAACTTGAGGACGGTCCTTTTTTTGCCTTTCTTTGTAAGTTCTGGGCACTTAGTAAGTGCTTAATAAATGCTTGCTGATTGGATAACAAGTATTTATTGAATGTCTACTAAGAGTTATGTATGACAGAAGCAAAAATGAAAGAGCATACAAAGATTGAAATGAATGAATGAAACGAAACCAAAACAAAACAGCAAAAATGGAACAGAATACAAAGATTAAAATGAAACAAAATATACACTGAAGGGCAGGCTTTGGAAACAGAAACGAAACCACAAAAATAGAACAGAATACAAAGATTGAAATGAAACAAAATATAAACTGAAGGGCAGGCCTGGGAAGGACACTGACTCGGGTAAAGTGAACTACAGCCTTCATTCATAACATACATAGACACTTAACATTCCTATCAGGACTAAGGACAGAGCCTTAAGACACTACACTGGAGACTTTTCTTCAAGTTTATTCTCTACTTTCTGAGTCTAGTTATTCACACAGTTCTATATTCACCAACACTACTATTCCCCATCAAAATCCACTCTGTTGTACAACTCTCTCCTTTGTCAACAACAATAATAACAATAACAATTGTTAGCATTTTTTCCAGGCTTTAAGTTTTTGCAAAGTGCTTAACATTGTTATCTCATTGGGTCTGCTTAACAATCCTTTGAGGCAAGTGCTTTTATTATTCTCATTTTACAGATGAGAAACTGAGGCTGAGAGGTTAAGTGCCTTGCATTGTCATATATGTCTGAGGTTGGATTCAAACCCATGTCTTCAGGTCTCCAGATGCCTCAAGGATATTTCCAATAAATACCTTGAGGAAATCCAAGTAATAGCATCAGCCTCTAGGCAAAAAATAACATCTCCAAGCATCCCTTGAGGTCAGAGGCTCTGGAAGTATTGTCAGGGAGCCCTGGCCTCTCTGGACAAGTGATCACAAGCCATCCCTATTACCAAGCTCTCAAGAGTTTCGTCAGGAATGGAAGTCAAGTTCAGCCTATATACTATGAAGAACCTACCTTCTTTCACTTTGGGGACATTTTCCCTCTCCAGGTATCTTCCAAAGGTTTATAATAGAGTGGAGCAGCAACTAAGCAAAAAAAAAAAGCCCAAGACTGAACCAAAATTGATTCATAATCAGAGCTGGAAGGGATCTTAATATGCAGAGCACATTAGACCTGGCAGGAACCTTAGAACATAGGTGATCAGAAGCAACCTTAAAACATAAGTGATCAGAGCTGGAAGAAACCTTAGAACATAGGTGATCAGAGCTGGAAGGGACTTTAGAACATAAGTGATCAGAGGTGGAAGGGACCTTAGAACATAGGTCATCAGAGCTGGAAGGGACCTTAGAACATAAGTCATCAGAGCTGGAAGGGACCTTGGAGTAGAGGACAACAAAACTGGGATGGGGAGACCGGAACCCAGAATGTCAGAGGTGAGAGGGACCTTTGAATATGCAATGTTAACACTAGAAGGGACCTTGGAACACTATTATCCCTGGAATCATTTAGTCCAGCTTCCTTGTTTTATAAATGAAGAAACTGAGGTCCAGAGAGAAGTGACTTGCCGCAACTCACACAAGAGGCAGTCAGCGGATGATGGACTGGGAGCACAAGTCCTTTGCCTCCTCTTCCCCGCTCTACCACAGGCACTGCCAATCTCCCAACAATCTCTTCCATTGTACTAAGCAGTTCATGACTGTAGTATAAACAAACACGAGCACCACTTCAGAATTTTAAATAATGTGACTGAACAATGAGAACTGGGATGTGTCAGAGGCCAAGGGATTTTGCAAGAGGGAGGATTCAGAGGCAACTCCCAGGGAGTACAAGGAATGACAAAATCTAAACTTTTCCTTAATAACCATGTTAAATAAATTGGGGGGGGAGAGGGCTCTCCCCCTCAACTGCCCTTTACCCCAATTTCAGCATCTTTGTAAGAGAAACTACGAAGCTTTCACCAGAGAGCCACATGCTCTTTATGGGCTAAATGCAGACCTAACGTAAGGGCCAAGCGAGACCCGCTCTAATAACAGAGCTTCTGCTCACAACCCTAGGCCTTCGGGAAACTCGAAACCAATCAAGTTGACCCATTTACTGGGTTAGTCGGTCAGTCGGCCAACAGCATTTCATGTGTGCCTAACGTGTGTGGAACAGCCCTATTTTAGCAGGCATTAGGGGAAAGCTAGAAAAGAAATATAACAGGGTACTTGGAGCCAGGGCAGGCCCACAGACAGAGGAAGGACACTTTTACGGGACACATCAGCAGGGCAACATGCCAAGAGAGATAAAAACAATGTAAGCTGGACACTACACAAAAGACATGGATGGGCCTAGGAATCAGGAGATCCTGGTTCAAGTCCTAGTTCTCCCAATAACTTGCTGCATGACCTTGAGCAAGATACTTTACCTCCTCTGTTTCTCAGTTTCCTCACCTGTAAAATGAGGAGCTCGAATGAATGACTTTGAAAGCCCTTTCAACCCTGACATTACTGCTGTAAGGCACTCATCCCTGGACTGCTGCAATGGCCTGCTGGCCACTGTCCCTGCCCTGAATCTCTCTCTATTCCAATTCAACTAACCTCCAGGCCAACATCCGCTGCAAGCCAATAATAGTGAACCCCTGGCTGCTCCTCTTACAAGACAATCCATCTCCCGGTTCTGGGCACTGTCCTTGGCTGTCCCCCATGCCTGGAAGGCTCTCCCAGCTTATTTTCCACTCAAGTCTAATGCGGCTTTCTATAAAACTTATATCTTAATGCTACTACCTTCCTTCTGTCCGTTATCTTCAAGTTACCCTGCATATACCTTATTTGTATATGGTTGTTGGCACATTGTGTCCCCCTCCATTAGACTGTGAGCTCCTTGAGAACATTTTGCATCTCTAGGGCGTAAGACAATGCCTGACATACAGTCGGTACTTACTAAATGTTTGATGTTATAAGTTCCATGTTTTAAGATCTCACTCAGTTTGGGTATGCTCTGAGATCATCAGCTCTGATGTTTTTGGTCTTGGAAATATATATTGGTCCCTTCCAATATATAAATTCTTAGGTCATACCAAGAACAAAGTCAGATGGAATGAGTCATGGGAGGTTTCCTAAATGTCGGAAGCACCATGGGCTTTGAAAGAATTGGGGGATAGAGTGTGTAAGTGAGAAGGGATGGGGTTCCGGGCAAAGGTCATACATGAAGATTTGGAAGTGAAAAATAACAAGTGGGGGAAAAGCAGGGGAAAGTGGGAAGAAAACAGGGCTCACTTAGGAAAATGATGAGGAAAAAGGCTGAGAAAATGTAGATAGAGTGGAGGCAGTCAAAGGACTTCTGAAGTACCCACGACATGCCAGCCAATTGCCAATTGTGAGGATACTGAATTCTAGTTAAGGCATTGAGATTTGATGGTAAGCAGTAGGGGTTAGAGAGAGGGGGGGGACTGAACCCGAGATTTCATTAGGACAGGAAAACCCCCTAGTGAGGAAACTTCTCAGTGAAGGAATCCTCTCCACAAATGCAGGTCAACATCTTCTCTGCAATATATAGTCTTAGAGAGTTGCCTAGAGGAGAGGTCAAGTGACTTGTCCACGGTCACACAACTGGTACGTATCAGAGATGGGCCTTTCCATCTGCAGGCCAGCTCTCTCTCTACTGCACTAAATGCCCGTGAACAAAGCAGGAACATAACAAAACTTCTGCTTCAAAAAGATTAGATTTACAGCTCTATGTAAATGAATGAGTGAATAGATGCAAAGGCTTGCTAAAAGACTTCCAATAAATCAAGGATGAGATTAGAATCTATAGTGTGGTGAGACAGTCCCATGTGTAGCAGGAAAAAAAATACTAAGGTTTCGAGCTAGCATGCTGGATTCTCCTCATGTATGAACCATTAAATCCCTATTGGAGCTTAAGCGAAAAGTTTACCTCTCTGGGGCTCAGTTTCCATGGAGTAAAATGAGAAAGTTGTACTTAGCAGCAACTTAAGACTAAACAAAGCAAGCCAAGGAGATACAGTGACCAGAACACTACTGCTTAGGACCTGGGACATGATCAAGCAGGTCATGGTCATCAACTGCAATAGAATCACACAATTCTGGAGCTGGAAGAAATCTCAGAGGGGAGCAGGGTCAAACCACACCTGAACCAGAATGATCTCAGCCACCATTCCCACTGCTGAGCAGTCATTTTACCTTTTCTCAAAGAGCTCCCAAATCATCCTCCTTGCAACTTCCCCTCATTGCTCCTGAATCTGCTTTTTGGAACCAAACAGTACAAATCCATCCCTCTTCCACATAACAGTCCTTTGAATATTTAACAGCAACTGGCATTTTCCCACTAAGATTTCTCTTTATGAAGCTCTACACCCTCATTTCCCTCCCCTGAACTTCACAGAGCAGGAACTCAAGGCCTTTAACCATTCTGATTGCCTTCCCCCAGACGTTCTCCAGCTTATCGATGGCTTTGCTAAGATGTGGCCCGGGAAGAATAATCGGAAAGAAAAATGAGAATCTAGATGTCATGCAATCAAGGCAGAAGTCAGAAGAACTGCCCCTCCCTAGCCCTGGACATCATATCTCTTCTTTATGGAGCTTAATGCGTCATCAGGTTTTTTGACTGCCAGATCACATTATTATTTTCTCACAATCAGCTTGCATTACAGTAAAATATCCATGTCTTCTCTGTAAAAACTTCGGCCAAGGTATGCTTCCTCTATACCGTACTTTGGAAATCGACTTGATGAACCCAAGTGTAAGACTTTGCATTTAACCTTACTGGACTTCCTCTGATTAAACATGGACTAAAATTCTGTATAGATCTTTTGAAATGCCAACTGTCCCCTAGTATGGTAGCTCTTCCTTCTAGCTTTGTTTTAAATGCAAATTTGATGAGCCTCTATCCAAGTCATTGACAAAAAATAATGAACAGAGAAGGCCAAGTCCAAATCTCTGGTGAACTCAACTCATGACCTTCTGCTAAATTGACATCAAACTATAAATGACTACATTTTGGACCCGGACTTTGAACCCAGTTCCAAATCTACCTAACTACCATCAGCGAGCCACATCTGGAAGTCTTATTATATCTTGCCCTCTATCTGAGGTTCCCATCAACTCCAACTTTCTATTTCTTTTTTTTCTGTAATGATCTAATGAAATCCTGAATCATATATTTTAATTTTTGTATTCATTCATTTCTTTTATAAAAATGATTAGTTCCTTTGTTTTCATATGAAACATGCATTACATATTTATTAGCATAAGATTAAATTTGGGCTCAAGCAAAGATTTCAGAATGAGCCTTTGTATCCTAATTACAAAGTAAATAGTGCTAATCACTGAAGACTGCCCTCATTTCTTGGGCTATTCAGTAGCCCAAGAACTATTTCATCAACATTTAGACATATAACTATCCAAGTAAATATTTTATTTTTAAGTATATTTAATAGTTCTTATTAAGCAAGGAAATAACAAAGCAATAAAGTAAACCCTGATCTATAGCATTCTCTCATTTCCAAGGTGTAAATACACTGAAAATTTGACAATGGCTCTTGGAAGTCAGTTCAAACTGGCTACCGCACACCCCTGGGCCCATTCCCACTCTAAAATCCCATGTTGCTATGAAAATGGGTGCTTTGTGCAAGAGGGTGAGAAGGAGCCCAGCAGAAAAGAATGAAGAGCTTGGAACTGTACCTTGGGGGAAGCCCAAATTTAACTAGGGCAGGGGAGGGAGGTGAATTAAAGAATTAAAGAAACAGTGCAGAATCCTAACATCTTTGAGCTAGAAAGGACCTCTGATGTACCCTAGTCCAAGCTCCCTATCCCACATACACCTTGTTCAGTAATGGAAATATTGCTAAATTGGAAGTTAGAGGGCCTGGGTTCAAATCTCATCTCTGACATATACAATCTGCATGACATTAGGCAAATCACTTCAACAACTTGGGCTTCAATTTTCCTCCTCTGTAAAAACAGAAGGGGCTTGGAATAGTCTGCAGGGCTAATTTGAAGCTCCAAATTTATGGCCCTGGTTTAGAGATGAAAGTATGACTCAAAGAGAAGGGAAATGAAGTGCTCAAAATCACACAACTAGTCATGTTAAAACCACATCTAGAATTGTAGAGTCTTATAAGCTGGAAGGGATTTCAGAAGTTCTCTAATAGCAATAATAGCTAGCATTTATATTGTACTTTAAGGTTTGCAAAGTATTTTATAAACATTATGTTGTTTGATCATTACAACAACCCTATGAGATGAATGCTGTTATTAACCCCATTTTCCAGATGAAGAAACTGAGGGACACAGAGGTAAAGTGATTTGTCCAGGGTCAAACAAGCAAGTAAGCATCTGAGGCTGCTTTTGAATTCATTCAGGTCTTGAGGAGCCAAGATGGTGGAGAGAAGCCAGGGCATCGCCTGAGCTCTCCCCAGCTTCCCTCAGAATCAACACTAAATCAAGCCTATAAAGAGATTTCAGAGTGACAGAACCCACAAAAAGTCAAAATGTAATAATTTTCCAGCTAAAATATCTTGGGAGGATTCAGGGGAGGTGTGTCTCAACTGCGCAGGTGGGAACATGGCAGAATGAAGATACAGTGTGGGGAAACCCGGTGCAGGGAATCTAGTAGGAGGCTCTTAGCCAAATTACAGGGCATTGACTATTGTGTCCTGGTTCAGAAGGCCAGTGGATCAGAAAGCCTGCTGTGAGACCTTCAACACAACCACAGAAGGCAAATTGTGAGCTCCTGAACTTGGCTAGCCCTACCCAGCAGTGGAAAAGGCCTAGTGCATCAGAAAGTTAGTGAGAGGCTCTTATCCCTCTTCAAAAGAAGGTAGAGACAGTCTCCCCTGTGCCTTAGGAGCAGGCATCAACAAATGAACAAAATGAAACAAAAAATTAACAAAAGGAACAATGAACAAAAAATGAACAAAGGGGGGGACAGTGCTCTGACCATAGAAAGCTACTATGGAGACAGGGAAGATCAGAACAGAAACTCAGAAGAGGACAGTAATGGCAAAATATCTACAAGTGAAGTCACAAAGGAGGATATGAACTGGTCTTCAGATAAAAAAGGCTCTCTTAGAAGAACTACAAAAGGATCTTTAAAAAGAGATAGAAGAAAAAAAGGGAAGAAGAAATGAAAGCTATGAAGAGGAATTATGAAAGTTTGGGGGGAGGAAACCAACAGCTCAGAAAAGGAAGCACAAAAAATTGATTGAAGAAAGCAACTCCTTGAAAAATAAAATTGGCAAAATGGAAAAAAAAAATCTACTGCACAACTCCTTTAAAAGTATGCAAAAGGAAGTAAAAAAGCTAACTGAAGAAAATAATTCATTAAAAATTAGAGTTGGACAAATGGAAATGAATGACTCAATAAGACATCAAGAATCAATCAAAATAAAAAAAAATGACAAAATAGAAAAAAATATAAAATACCTCATTGGAAAAACAACCGACCTGGAAAATATATCCAGGAGAGATCATCTACAAATTATTGGACTATCTGAAAGCCATGATCCCAAAAAAATGCCTGGACAACATCTTTTAAGAAGTCATCAAGGAAAACTGGCTTGATATCATAGAACCAGGGAATAAAATAGCCATTCAAGGAATCTACTGATCACTTCCTGAAAGAGATCCCAAAATAAAAACTTCAAGGAATATTGTAGCTAAATTCCAGAATTTTCAGATCAAGAAGAAAATACCACAAGCAGCCAGAAAGAAACAGTTCTAATATCAAGAAGTCACAATCAGGATTACCCAGGACCTAGCACCTTCCAAATTAAAGGATTGAAGGGCATAGAATCTGATATTCTGGAAGGCAAAGGAGTTTGGACTACAACCAGGAACTAATTCCCTAGCAAAATTGAGCATTATCTTTGAATGGACATTCATTCAATGAAATAGGGGATTTTTAATCATTTCCGATGAAAAGATGAAAGTTCAATAGAAAATTTGATCTTCAAGTACAAGACTCAAGAGAAGCATAAAAAGGTACAGAAAAGAAAAAAAATTGTTTTTTAAGGGTTAAAATGTTTATATCCCTACATGGGAAGATGATACTATAACTCTTGAGAACTGTATCTTTAATGGGCAGTTAGAAGGGCTATAAAGACAGAGGGTATTGTTATAAGTTGACTTTAATGTGAAGATATAAAAATAAATTAAGAGGTAGAAAAAAGGATTGTCCTAGGAGAAAAAAACAATGGAGGTAAAATAGGGTAAATGAATTCAGGTCATTGAAGACTCTCTGGGCCAGCATGTTATCTACTGCAGCGCCACCTAGCTGCCTCTACTAGTCAAATCCCTGTCCTGTAATAGTATCACTAACAGGTAGGCATAAAACTTCCACTTGCTTCTGACTAAGACCCTCTACCTCCCTAGATGATCCAGTCTATCACTGAACAGACATAAGTGGTTGAAAGTTTCTAGTAAATGGTATAAAAGTAGGATGGATTCCAAATCTGGCTGGGTCATTGACCTTGTAACCCTAGGCAAAATGACCCTTTATTGGTCTCGGTTTCCTCATCTGTAAAATGAAAGTGCTAGACTACATGGATCTTGATGGTTCCAAATCTATGAGTCTATGAGCTGTATAGATAGGACTGGCAGATGCTTTAGCAAATAAGTGCTCAAGAAGGCTTTAGGAAACTAGCAGAAGTAATAATCAGAACAATAGTTACACACACACACACACACACACACACACACACACTTGGATTTACAGAAGCTTTAAGGTTTGCAAATCACTATACACATACACACAGAGTAACCCCTCCAGGTCCCTTCCCACACTAAAATCCTGTGTTCCTACAAAAATGTATATGTTATGCAAAAGAGAGTAGGAAGGAGTGCAACAAAAAAGAAGAATGAAGAGCTTGAGGAAGCCCAAATTTAATTTGTGTGTGTGTGTATAAGTATATGTATCTATATATGTACATGTGTGCATGCATGTGTATATTGTATTATGTGTGGGTGCATGTTCTCACTGGATTTTCACAACAACCCTGTGAAGTAGGTGTTACTACTAAGCCCAGTTTACAGATTAGGAAACTGAGGCTGAAAGCAGTTGAATGACTTGTCCAGACTTTTTGATTCCTAATTGACTTTGCCCCAACACCCAGGGTACTATCTTCATAAAAAAAATCCCCCTCAAAAAAAATTTAGCCCATTACAGCTTCCCAAGCATATTACATACATTAACTCATTTGATCCTCGACACAATCCAGTGAGGGCAGTCCTTATCGCCACTTAATAAAGAAACGGAGTTTCAGACAGTTCCTCATCTCTAAAATGAGGCAGTTTGATGAATTACAGATTTTGAGTTGAATATTTCAACATCATCTAGTCTGACTAATAGACACTATTAGATACCCAGTAAGTGATCGTGCAGCCTCTGTCTGAAGTCCTCCAAGGATGAACCCATGACTGCTCTAGGAAGACCATTCCATTCTTGATGACCTCAGGATCAGAAATGACTTCAATGGAAATCTCCTTGGTAGCACATCTAAGGAGAGATCATCCCACGTCAGCTTGAAGACCCCTGACTCTGAATCTGTCCTCTGAAGGAGGAAGTGATTGGCCCAAGATCACCTGACCAGTAGAACTATGCCCAAGAATTCTGGTGCCTGTGATTACATTTAATTTAGCAGTGAGCACAGGACAGGGGATGCAGAGGATGGTTCTTGCCAGTCTTAGGAAAGGGAGTTTTATCCATCTCCTAGAAGGTCCCACCTCAACCCTATCCTGTGGCTGACTCCTGATGCCCAATAAGAGGCAGCAAATGAAGCATGGAGAGTAATAAAGCTACAGGGTCCAGGGTAACTAGAGGCTGGAGATTCATGGGGATGACAGGCCCACAGATGTCAGCAATCTCAGAGCAAACCCTAGGTTGTTATTCCCTAGTTACTACAGAGACAAGCCCCAAACCCTCCTCACCCCAAGGCTAACAATTCTTTTCCAGTATACCCTTTTTACAGAGCACATATTTAAACTTCTTTTTCTACAAAATTTTCTAGGAAACATTAAAAGTTTTTAAATGGCAAATCTCTTAGGAGAGAAAGGATTAATCAAAGCTCCTAAGGAAAAAAAACAACTTCATTACCAGCACCAGTTAATAGAAATTACATTTCCAGCCAAACTTGGGTCCTAGAACCCAATATGTTTGCTGAACACATAATTCTTAAGAAGATCAGAGTGACACGTGAAGAAAGAATGTGTCCCAGTCTCCAGTTACAACATGAGTCTGTGCTGGCAAAGAGATCGGGGATGGAGTCTGGTAGCCTCCTGCTGCCATGGAAAAATATATACTTGTTAAAGCTGACAGGACAGACGGCAAGACAGCTTCTGTTCCTTTCTGAGAACTGCCCGTGAGCAGCACAGAACCCCAACTTCAGGAGAAGTTTTCAAAGGAAAGTCCAGTAGAGAGGAGGCCTCAATGGGGGAGCACAGAAACCCTCCCAGGTTAGGGAGGGAGGCTTGGGAGAACTGGAAGGCAGGAAGAAGATTGCTCAAAGAGGGCAAAAGAAAACCTTCCTAAGCCAGCCCAAGACACTGGGGTAGGTCGGGGAATCTCAGCACGACAGCACAGGGAGCCAGAAAGTCAGCAGTTTGCACCATTGGCTTTGCAAACAGAAATTACTTTTTTTGAGTTTGTAACAAAGCAATCAATTACTGTGGCCCTTTCCGTCGACTCCCCCCAGTCCTGCTGCCAGCATGAATAGCAATGACAGCAGGGCAGAATGGAGTCTATCCCAGTTTCTCCTAATCCCATCTCCCCCTTCCCCCGGTTAAGTATGTGGGAAAACTCAGCAGAGCACAGATGGAAGGCTTTTTCATTTGGGGTTTTTGGCCCTAGCTTTTGGCACAGAGACCTTACCAAATCTAATTACCAATCTAGTGCAAGAAACGTACTGTGGTTTTTTCCTCTTCTTTAACGTCAAAGAACTCTGTATTCCCTTCCCTGGGAAAATCATCCAAGTGGCTTCATAATCAACAGCCAAATAAAACAGCACTGAAACCCAGGACCTATGGAGAACATCAGGAAGAGGGTAGCCAAGATGCAAAGAGCTCAAAAGACTACACCATAGAAGAACCAATTGAAGAAAGTAAGGATGGTTAGAGTAGAAGATTTAGGAAAGGCATGATAGCTGTCTTCAAGGAGTTGAAGGGATCAAATATGGAAGAAGGATTCAACTTACCTGTTTTACCCTAGAGAGTACCAAGAGAAATGGATGAAAATTACAGAGAAGAAAACAGGTTCTATATAAGAAACCTCTTAACAATTAGAACCGCTCAACACAAACAAAATCAATGCATCTAGGATAAGAAAGAAACCACTGAAATGGGAAAAACAATATTTGTATCAAATTTCTCAGATATTTTGCTGGTTTGCAAGATATATACTAATCAAAAAAAATATGTGTGTGTATGTGTGTGTGTGTGTGTACACATACACTAAAAGACATTCCCCATTAGAAAAGTGGTCAAAGGAGATGAACAAACATTTTTCAGAAGAATTGAAAGCTATTAATAATCATACAAAACAATGCTCCAAATCACTAAGAGGAAAAACAAATCAAAATAACCTTGCCCTTTCACCTCATATCCAGAAAATTGGCAAAAAAGACAAAAAGTAAGAACAATCAGAATTAGAGAGGATAAGCACATTAACACATCGTTGAATGTAAATTAATATAACCAATCTGGAAAGCAATTCAGAATTATGTAAGTAAGGTAGCTAAAATGTCCATACTCTATGGCCCAGAGATTCTACTGCTAGGCATGCATATATATTTATATATATGTATATATATATGTATGTATGTGTGTGTATATGTGCACATATGTATGTATATATATATATATATGTATATACACACACATACATATATACATACACAACTCCTAAGGAGGTCACTGACAAAAAGAAAGGCCTCGGGTATATTTTAATATTTATAGTAGCACCTTTTTTTATGGGAACAAAGAATAGGAAACAAAGCAGGTGTCCATTGATTGGGGGAATGACTAAACCCATCAATGCAGTACATGATGCAATGGAATATTACTCTGCTGTTAAAAAAAAACAAAAACAAAAACAAAAACAAAAAAAAACACCAAGAAATCTGATCTACAAAGAAGCCTGGAAAGACTTAGATGAGCTGGTGCAAAGTAAAGTAGTGCCAAGAAAATAATGGAAAGACCCACCACAAAATAATGGAAAATGCATGCTGCAACACAACAAGGAATAAGCATGAATCCAAAGTAGAGACAGAAGACGATCCCTTCCGCCATTTCTTTGGAGAGGGAAAAGAGGGTCCCATAGGTGAGGGTCGCTTGCAAATTAAGTCATATTATTTTCAATATGTTCATGGGTTTTATTGAAATTTTGTTCCTTTTTAATTTTTCTTTTTATAATCTTTGTTATTACAGTTCTCTGGGAAGGAAGATGGGCAGGACATTTAAATGATGCAAAAACAAAAGATATCTATACAAATTTCTTTTAGAAGAGAAATGTTCACAAGTAGAATGAGCTGCCCTCAGGCAGCAGGAAGTGGTCACTAGAAGTCCCAACAAGTAAAGGCTGATTGATCACTTGCTAGAAATGTTCTAGTAGAGAGAGATTCCTGATCAGGAACAGGGATGGACTAGATGCTTTCTGATGACCCTTCCAATTCTAATAATCTCCATATCCCCAGTACTTAACCCAGTGCCTGGCACATAGTAGGGCCCTTAATAAACAAATATTGACTGATTCTGTAATGTGGATTTTAGTGTCTGGATTTCCTTTCCCTCTGAGAATTGCTCTCTAAGTGGTCTATCTCAAAGTCCCTTCTGGTTTATAAGAGGAAACCCCCAAATAACAGCCTTACTAGTAAATAGCTCTGGGTTCCAGAGTGAGAAGGCTTGGATTTAAAAGTCTGGCTTGGCCATGATTTATCAAGTGACCTCGGGCAAGCATTTCTCCTCTTGGGATCCGTTTCCTCATCTGGAAAATGTTTTATTACCTACTTCACAGAAATATTTCCAAAATGCTCTGTAACCCAGAAGTACTACTGAAGCGCTGTACAGATACAATCATCTATATCTCTAAATATAGCATATCTCTATGACTACAATGGCAACTAATTCAGATAACAGATATTTACACTGAAGAAGACTTGGGGAAACTGGGGCGGGGGGGATGATTATTTTTAAACTTTTAAAGGGCTGCTACATACAAGACAAATTAGTCTTGTTCAGCTTAGCCCCAGAGGGAAGAACCAGATGCAGTGGATGGTGGAGACAGATGTACATTTGATGTCAGTCAAAAATTTCCTCATGATGACAGCAGTTCCAAAATGAAATGTGCTACCCTCGAGAGGTGATTGGCTCCCTCTCCTTGAATGTCTTCAAGCAGAGACTGTACAATTATTGGTCTGGGATGTTGCTGAGGGGATTCCTGTTTGGGGAGTGTGATTAGACTTCAGGGATCAGTTAAATATGGCTGTGGACCAAATTTGGCCTACTGTCCATTTCTGTACAGCCTGCGTTCT
>JAJPUD010001812.1:162556-210353 GCA_023553655.1 Myrmecobius fasciatus
CTTGGACTAGGGACAGTCCCCTGCTCCTGCTGATAGTGCCCCTGTTGATGAGTAAAATGGTTTCGTTCCCCTAGCAGGTGCTCTGTCCCCTCATCCAGCCCAGACTCAAAAGTGACAAAGATCCCAGATCCCAGAAGCCAAATCGGTCCTGTCCTCTCCATGTGGCCTGGTCTAGTTATCAACAATAAAGGCCTTTTTCTTTGGCACTTACACACTGTTTTGTGCTTTACTGGATGTAGCTTTGAAAAATGTGACACTTATACTCAAAGCCTGTTGGAAATTAAACAGATGTTCAGTCTAATAAACAACATTGCTGAATAAAATAATAAAGACAGATGCTCTTATTTGCAGCAACAACAATACTATATGAGGATCAGTTCTAATGGACATTACTCTCTTCAACAATGAAATGCTTCAAACCAGTTCCAATTGTTCGGTGAAGAGAGCCATATACACCCAGAGAGAGGGATGTGAAATGTGGACCACAACATAACATTTTCATGTTC
Organism: Myrmecobius fasciatus; assembly: GCA_023553655.1. Lineage (NCBI taxonomy): Eukaryota > Metazoa > Chordata > Mammalia > Dasyuromorphia > Myrmecobiidae > Myrmecobius > Myrmecobius fasciatus. Next base: position 163,063 of record JAJPUD010001812.1, read on the forward strand.
TCTATTGAGGTTTGCTTGAATTGTATTTCCTTTATTGGATTATTCTTTCTTGTAGATACGATTTCTCCTGCACAAAAAATGATGTGGCAATAACTATACATATATTTGATTTCTTACATATTCTAACATAATTATCATGTAGTGGATATCCTGCCATCTAGGGGAGGGGTGGGGAGTAGGGGGGAAAAATTTGTAAGAGAAAGCTTTGTAAGGGTTAATGTATGGGTTAATTACCCATATATATGTTTTGCAAATAAAAAGTTTTAATTAAAAAAAAAAAGACAGACGCTCCATAAGAAAATTGAGGTGTTTGTCTAATGTGGAGGGTTAATACCTGGTCACAAAACCTGAACACAGACCTTGATGCTTCAAATTGGGACTTCCCAAATGATAAGCATGCTCTTCCAATCTACAGCTCATATGGCAGGAAAGAAAGGGAAGGAGCTGTTTTCATCGAGAAATCTCTTCCTCTTACAAAGAGATGGAAAGCTGGTTATCCTTCCGCTCTCCCTTGTCTTTGAAATCCCGCAGCCAGATCAACATTCTTTCTTGGGGATCATTTTGAAGTATACTATCTTAAAGGGGTAAATAATACAAAAAAAGACGCTCGAAATTCTACTACTGGTTCAAGCTTTTCCAGTGATGGCAACATTGGACGTGAAGATTAAAGGGATTGTTTTTAAGGCAAAAAAAAAAAAGATTACCTCTACAGAGTTCTGATCAGACCACATCCTGGATGCCATAGTTCAGTTCTTTCTACCATTTTAGGGTACTAAGAAGAAAGGGCATTAATGAGCTAGAGATTATTAAGGAGGGTAGCAACCAGGATAGTGAAGGGCCCCAAGTATATGTTTTATAATAACTGACTGAAGGGAACTATGGATAAAAAAAAAACCTTGGACATAAAGGATATAAACTAAGGGTATAAACAATAATAAGGATATAAAACCTGAAGAAAAACTCAGTAGGAAAGAGGGGTAGGACATGAAAATTATTTTTATATGCAGACGACCCAGAGGGGATAATACAGTTAATCATCAAATACGTAAAAGGCAGAAGGATTCAATTTGTTCTGAGTGTCTCCAGAAGGCAAAACCAGTAGCAATGGACAGAAGTTACAAAGACATAAACTGAGTAACTAGAGTACCTAACCCTTGGAATTGCTCCTGCAAAAAAATGCCTTTGGAGGGCAAAGGCTCCCTTTCCATAGCAGTCTTCAGGCAACTTGTGGGACATGCCATAATGAGAAATTCTTTTCAGGGATGAATTGAATTAAATAGACACTAAATTCTCTTCTAATTTGAAGATTCTATGATTCTTCAATCTTCCTTAATATCAGTGCCTTTCTTCTGTTGATTAGCTCCAATTTCTCCTCTCTGGTTTGTCTCCTCCATTAGACTGGAAACTCCTTGAGGTCAGGGGCTGTCTTAAGCCTCTCTTTGTATCCTCAATGTTCAGCACCAAGTGAGGAATTAATAAATGTCCTGTTGACTTGACTTAATTCTAAGATAAAAATCATTTTCCTCAACTTATCTAACTATCTCAGCCTCTGATTAGGGAGGGTTTGAGGTTGCCCTCAAACTGGCTTCAAGGCTTGCCCATTGGGGCCATTTCTATGGTCAAGCCAAAACGTCTGTAGCTTGCCCGATGTGAGGGCCAGATCTTATCATAGGATCCCAGACCTGGAGCTGGAAGGGACCTCAGTGGCTATGCAATCTAAACCCCTCATTAGTGAATTGGCTATTTTAAAATACTTGATACTTTGTGTAAAGGCCACAAAGGCTGGTTATGCATTAAAAATTGAATTAGAAAAAAAATCCGCTTCAATAGCACTGAGAGAGAGAGAGCACAGTTTGACGTGTGGTACGCTATACGGGCAGTAATTACACATTGGGAAAGTCTCCTAAAGGAAGGGGGGAGTGAAACGGATTATAAAAATCTCTTTTTTTTCCTGGAAAACTTGTAAAAGAAGATATATAATCATGGGAAATGGAAGGCTCGGGATTATAGCAGCCAGGAGGCAGGAGAGCAGACTATAGTGTCATTTGAGATCTAAAAGAGAACTAAAAGCACTGGCACTCAGGTCTCAGGGATCTCCTTTGTAAATTTAGCCCCCATTGAAATGTGAGGGTTCAAGCCATCATCATTACAAATAAAGGGGTGATTTTGGGATGAAAGGGGAGATCAGACCCAAATACAGCTCATATACCCATTCAAAACATGGCAGATAGCTGAAAGACAGAATATAATTGTTGAAACCAGCAAGGTTTCAAGGACAACTGAACATTTAAACAGACTTGTCAGCTCTCCTTATTTAAAAAATTCACTATGATTCTGGGCAAGTCACTTAACCCCAATTGCCTCTCCAATCAATCAATCAATCAATCAATAATGCACTGAAGCCAGCCTGCTGGACATTCAGCTTCTTTCAAATCAAACATGGCTCACCCTCAGTATCACCACTGTTGTTCTCTCATTTAGGATGACCATTAGTGAGAATTGATAAACTGATGGCAGAGTAGATGAAGGATGACCTAGAATACAGAAGATTTGGCTTCAGGTGCTATCTATGCCCATACTGTCTATGTGACCCTGGGTGAAGGATTGAAACTCTCAATGCCCACTGGCAACTTTCTTTCTTTCTTTCTTTCTTTCTTTCTTTCTTTCTTTCTTTCTTTCTTTTTTTTTGAGAGGCAATTGCGGTGAAGTGACTTGTTCAGGGTCTCACAGCTAGCAAATGTTAAGAGTCTGAGGCCGGATTTGAACTCCGGCACTCCTGACTCCAGAGCCAGTGCTCTATCCACTGCGTCATCTAGCTGCCCCTCATTGGCAACTTTCTAAGATCATAAGTTGCAAAATATTTGCCTGTGTGGGCAGAGAGAGTTTCTTCACAGGGAATTCCTTAAAACCGATGAATTTGTTGGCTCCAAGGTCTTTGCCCCCCCTCCAAAAAGGGAAATTTTTGTTGTTGCTTGGACGTTTCAGTCACATCTGGCTCTTCGTGAATCCATTTGGGTTTTTCTTGGCAAAGATACTAGAATGGTTTCCTATTTCTTTCTCCAACTCCTTTTACAGAGGAGGAAACTGAGGCAAATAGGGTTAAGTAACTTGCCAAGAGTCATTCATGTAGGAGGTATCTGAGACCCAATTTGAAGTTAGAAAGATCAGCGCAGATCTGGCAATGTAACCATTATAGTGCCATCTCGTCTTAAAAAACTAGATAGTCTTTATAATTATTGCTTTATTTTTTCTGGTTATACGTGTACATTAATTTTTAATACTTATTTCTTTATGAATCATGTTGGAAGAGAAAAATCAGAACAAAAGGGAAAAACCACAAGAGGGAAAAAAAACAGAAGAAAAAAAAAAGAATGAACATAGCATGTGCTGATTATATTCAGTCTCCATAATTCACTCTCTGGATGCAGATGGCATTATCTATCCAAAGTCTATTGGGATTGCCTTGGATCACCAAGCCACTGAGAAGAACCAAGTCTTTTATAGTTGAATATTGCACAATCTCACTGCTGCTGTGTACAATGTATTCCTGGTTCTGCTTGCTTCGCTCAGCATCAGTTCATGCCAATCTTTCCAGAATCAGCTTATTCATCATTTTTATAGAACAATAATATTCCATTTCCTTCATATATCACAACTTATTCAGTCATTCCCCAAATGACCGGCATTTACTCATTTTCTAATTCTTTGCTACCACAAAAAAAAGAGCTGCTACAAACATTTTGCACAGGTGGGTCCTTTTCCCTCCTTTATGATTTCCTTGGGAGACAGACTCAGTAATGGTACTGCTGGGTCAAAGGACATGCACAGGTTTATAGTCCTTTGGACATAGTTCCAAATTACTCTCCAGAACAGTTGGATCATTTCACAACTCCACCAACAATGCATTAGTGTCCCCAAAACTATATAGTCTTTAAAATACCTTGTAAAGAAATAATTCTTTGGAGGAAAGACAGAAATAATGTTAGAAAGAATGTGGGAGGCCAGACACACTAATATATGCTTTGGGTAGCACAGTGATTTGTAATTGTGCAAAGAGAGTGACTAAATATCCTTGCCCTTTGACCCAGAGATGCTACTACTTGGTATAAAGCCCAAGGAGAGAAAACATAAAGATAAAAGATAGCTACCAAAAAAGTAGAGCAGCCCCTTTTGTGTTCATAAAGCTCACTGACCAGGGAATGGTCCAGACATCTAGATCTTGGGAAAGCAAATCCCTCTGTTGGCTATTCTTGGATTTGGGAGTTATTGAAGACTATGCAGAATCAGCTAAAAGTACTTAGAGGAAGGGGAAAAACAGAAGAAAAAGAAAAAAAGTAAACATAGCATGTGCTGATTTATATTCAGTCTCCATAATTCACTCTCTGGATGCAGCTAAAATGACTCAGAGGGCAGCTGGGTGGCTGAGCTAGAGATAGAGCCCTCGGATCTGGAGTTCGAAAGACTTAACTTCAAAATTCAGCCTCAGACATTTACTAGGTGTGACCCTGGGCAAGTTACTTCATCTCTGTTTGCCTTAATCCACTGGAGAAGGAAACGGCAAACTACTCAATTATTTTTGCCAAGAAAACCCCATGGACAAGAATCAGACACACTGAATGACACAGGATCATAGAGCAGTTAAACTCAAAATAGAAAAAGGGGGCACTATAACATTATATAAGGAACCCTAAAGGCTGTCAATTGATTTAATATCATTTATGTTTTGTTGCATTTTAATTGATTTTGTTCAATATTTCCAATGACATTCTAATCTGGTTCAGGCCCCACTTGGGCATGTTGGGAGTCACGTGCATGTTTGCCACCTGTGATCTAGCAAATGCATCTTTCTATCTCCCTTAGTCTTCAATAAAGCCTATGGCAGCAGAGCAACTATGAGTTTCTTGGCAAAGGGTCTGAAAGTGCTTAGCCTACTAGCAACTCCACTTTGGGTAGAGGTTAGTTAGTGTTCTACCTGCTAATCCTCCAATCAGAAGGGAGAGGTAACTGAGGGAGGAGCATGGTGATGAAATTTCAGGTGATCAATTTGTTCTTGATGGGCCATGATGTTCTATTGATGGAAAATGGAGTTCTTGGGAGGAGAGTTGCAAGTGGTCATTTCCTGATTTACCCTCCCATAACAGAGAAAGCCAGTTAATCACCAGCAGCCCTCTGGTATCCATATTGACCATTTGGATGAATCAGATTCTGGCTACCTTAATTCAACTCAGTAAATATTTATTAAGTGCCTACTATGTAGCAAGCACTGCTCTTAGTTTTGGGGATCCAAAGAAGTAAAAGAAGGACAGACCTTGCCTGTCGAGTCACAGCTTGACTTTTATGGAAATGTTTTACGTATGCATAATTTCACATGTAATTTCTTAACTGGGGATTAGGATAAAGGAGAGAACCTAGAACTCAAAACTTCTTAAAACAAATGTAAATTTGTTTTGTTTTGAATAAAATTAGGGGAAAATATTAAGTAAAGAAGTTGCCCTTAGGTCAGGCTCCTGGGACCCTTTTAACTAAGGAGCAAGACAGAACCATAACTGCCCTGCAAAGGCCAACTCCAGAAATCTACTTCTATGCCCACTTCTTCCCACCTTGTCGCAGTCTCTACCCAGCCACCCTCTGACTCCCAAACCTACTGCCAGGATCCATCTTGCCTTCTATACTCTTAGGCATCTTTAAACTTCCTACATCAGGAAGAATTTCCACCTTGAGACAAAACCCTGATTGTCCTGTAATGGCTGTACTATGTACTACGAATGTACTAGAATATTATTGACCGGGAAGAATTGAGAGAAGCTAGGGAAGATTTGTATATAATCAAAAGAACAAAGTAACCAGAACCAAGAGAGATACATGCACCATGACTACAAGAATACATATGTAACTCTCCTCCAAAGCAACTCCATTTTTCCATCAATAGAACATCATGGCCCATCAAGAATAAATTGATCACCTGTAATTTCATCACCATGCTCTTCCCTCAGTTACCTCTCCCTTCTGATTGCAGGATTAGCAGGTAGAACACTAACTAAACTCCACCCAAAGTGGAGTTGCTAGTAGGCTAAGCACTTTCAGAACATTCCCGGTAACTCCATTCTCTGTTAGCACCTCTGCTTGGTTTCCACTCCATGGAACAACACGGCCTGTACTGGGCTACCCTAGATACCCTCCTCTGGTTTGTGTGTTGTCTTCCCTCATTAGACTGAAAGTTTCTTGAGGGCAGGGCCTGTCCTTCTTTTATTTCTTTGGATCCCCCAAATTAAGGGCAGTCTCTGGTACATAGTAGGCACTTAACTAAATATTTCCTGAGTTGAGTTAAGGTAGCCAGAATCTGATTCATTGGAATGAATGGCCGATAGGGATAGCAGAGGACTGCTGGTGATTAACTGGCTTTCTTTGTTATGAGAGGGCAAATCAGGAAATGACTGCTATAAAAACACGAAAAGAAATTAATCTTTCACAGATACTCTAAGTAACTGAATACTTGCTGAAGAGAGTAGTCAGAGATTGTTAACCACAATATTAAAATCTCATTAAATACAGTATCAATTTAAATATTTAAAAATTAACTAGTTCATCACCATCTTTTTTAAGGGTTTTTTTGAGGGTTTTTATTTTCATTAGGGTGGGAGATTAATGTTTTCTTTCACAACTTGACTTTTATGAAAATGTTTTGCATATGCATAACTTCACATGTAATTATGTAATCATGATCCATCTACAATTTCAATTTCTCTCAATTTCTCCTCCCATGCAATTCTTGTTTCAAGGGCTTTGCTCTAGATCCCAACTTCTTAAAATGGGGTCTCATGAATGAATGTGACAGTCATGGAATTATGATTTATTATCAATAAATGTTTGGTTTTTATATACCTAAATACCAGGGTCACATAAAAATTTCTCAGGTAAAAAGGGCACAAGAGTGAAAAAAAGTTGAAGAAACGCTGCCCTTGATCTTTCAGCCCCCATTCACTGCCTTTCAGTGGTCCCTCGGTCTTTGCTATATGGTCAAACCCATTTCATTCCAATCCATCTTCTAGAACAGAATTGTCAAAGGTTAGTAGACATCAAGCTACATAAAATTCCTAGTTTTTGTCCAAATCAGATTAAAGCATGATTGGGAAATGTTTAACAAAATAAATAAAAACACATTATAGATAATGTTCCTTGTGGTTTGCTAAGTCAATATGTGTCTGTGAGGATGCATTTCTATTTGAGTTTGACACCACCGGCCTAGAGAACATTTTTAATACTCCTCCTTATGCCCAAGTCATATTGTTAATATATGCTGCAATCTACTTTTGTCTATCCGTTGCCCTTTGGCTGACTCATGATTTTGATGCTTCTGAGACTGCGGTTCCATGAGATGTAGCTATATATAGGATCACTAGGAAAATAATCCCATTAAAAAGAAAAAAAGATGTTGTAAGGGAGGCCTTCTCTTCCTCCTGCTCTATTTTTGTCCTAGATCTCACTCAATCTCATACCACCATCCTCTTGCTTTGAAACATTTCAAAATCCACATTGATGTTAGCCTGTAATGAAGGCCCTGCCCAATATGGCCAACCTTCTCTTTCTATCCCCAACTGTTCATTGCTCCCCTACATTAAACTTCCTGTTCCCGCTTATCTGGTCTTCTCAGTATTCCCTAGCCAGGCCTTGTACATCCTTCCCTTCTCCTCTCCAAATCCGAGCCATCCTCAGAAGCCCAGCTCAAATGCTGTCTTCTATATAATCTGCCAGCCAGGCCACTCTCCTTATTCTCAACTCCTATAGCATTGAATGTCTTTTCCACATGACACTTTTCAATGTCAGACCTAAGGATCATCTGGCTCAATCCCCTTCATTTGTACAGATGAGGGCCCCTGAAGCCCCTGAAGCAGTGATTTGCCTAGCTGAGCCACAAACATTGTCCCAGGACCCTGTCTGTCACTCCACTGTGCCCCACTTCCTTATGCACGGACTCTACACGAAATCAGGAATTATGTCTTCATAGACATCCTTGAATACATCTTTGCTTGTACCAATATGGGATCCATTGAACACTAAAACCACAGGCTTCTCCTGATGAGTATGAGGGCTTCTGCTCACCTGTTTCATGAGATCCAGTATCTTGGTCAGGAGGCCCACCAATTATCTGGCACTCTTTCTGCAGGACTCCTTCAGAGTCTTCCACATGCTAGGTTGCCTCCAGTCTTCAACATCAGAAATCCATTACCTTCCCAGAACAGGCATTCTCCTCCCCAATGCCCAAGACAGCTCTTCCAAGTGGTGGCAGACAGGCTTCGCTAGCTGCTCTAAGCCAAAGAGTCATCACTGGGGGTAAATATGTTGAAGAACTACTTGCTCAGTAAAGGGGAGACACATGATGACATCTGTCACTGGGCCTGTGCTCAGAACCTCCCCCACTTGCTGGGGCCTGTCAGAGCTGCTCATCCACTGGCAAAGGTTCAGTAAACCTTACGCTCCAGGTGGTGACACAGAGTGGGTCCCAAGCCTGAGAGCTACACCTAAAAGCAGTACGAGACTTGGACTGAGAAGACCCCAGTTTTAGCTATCTGACTTTTAAGAAGCCTTTTTCCTTCCAGAACCCATTTCCTTGCCTATTACATGAGAGAGGCCTTTGGTTCAAACCCTGGGTGTTCTGCTTACTACTTGTATGAACTAGGAAGTCATGCTGATGTAATATAGCTTCTAGGGGAGACAGCAAAGATTTTGAGGTCCCCCGACCTCAGAGTGCTACTATTCTAACAATCTGCCTGTCAGTGATGGTAAGTGGCTTCTGGCCTAGAAATGTAGCAGTGTTTCTTCTCTTAGACTTTAGGGAAGATCTATTAAGGATCTGAGGCCCTCTGACCTTAAAGTGCTATTGTTCTCTATCTGTCTGTCAGTGATTCTAAAGTCTTCTGGCCTTAGGATAGTCCTACAAACATTACAGACTGACAGACAAATAATCTGGTGGTCAGTGATAATCAAGTTCCTGATATCCTTATCACAATAGTGATAAGATCACCCCTCAAACCCACCTGTAAGCCATACCATTGGCAAATGAGCAGTTTGAAGCTCTGATCCAACTCTGTCCTAGAAATCTAACTCCTTTCTCTTGGTTCCTTGCTAATCTCTTCTGGAGTTTAGCCCCTTCAATTGGCGTTACAATTCCAATAAACTTTGCCCCTTGTCTGGGAAATGGGTTCAAGCCTGCAAATTCTTTTGAGACCAAACTTTTGGGGTCCCCTTACAAACTCAACAACGAGAGTTCACTGGGTCTCGTAAAATGGAGCAAATGGGGAGGAGAATGGTTGGACTAGATGGTCCTTTAGGTCCCAACCAGTTTCAGATCTAGGATTCTATGGGTGACTTTGGGCAGGCCATCTCCTTTCTCTAGCACTGTAGTACTTCCTCCTTTAGGCACATCTGACTCCAGATTTAGCATATAATGAGGATTCGGTAGGGCAGAAAATCCCAGGAGAGAAAGATGTCAACAAAAATAGAGATGAGAAATCCCGGGCGGGGCAGGGGTTCTGGGGAAAGGTGATAGAACACAGGATTTCAAAAAGGGAATGAGAGGAGGTTAAATGGTGGAGCTGAAAGGGACTTTAGGAAAGAATTAGTTGGATTCTCTCCTTTTACAGATCTAGAGGGTTGGCGAGAGTCACACAGCAAGTCAGTAGCAAAGTAGGTGGAGAAGTCAGGTCTTCCTAATCCTGGAAAGGTTTCCACTCCACTTCCCTAGGGCCAGACTGTAGAGGGATCCAAAGTATTAGAAGGATAAGCTCAAACAACAGAGAATCCCTATGGATTTCTTCCTTTGGCTTAAGCTTGTTTTGCAGCAAAAAAAGGAACACAATTAGAGATGTAGTTTGCAAAGGTTAATTTATTAGAGGCAATTTAAGAAAGAGAGAGAAGAGAAGAGAAGAGAAGAGAAGAGAAGAGAAGAGAAGAGAAGAGAAGAGAAGAGAAGAGAAGAGAAGAGAAGAGAAGAGAAGTGAAGTGAAGAGAAGAGAAGAGAAGAGAAGTGAAGAGAAGAGAAGAGAAGAGAAGAGAAGAGAAGAGAAGAGAAGAGAAGAGAAGAGAAGAGAAGAGAAGAGAAGAGAAGAGAAGAAAAGAAAAGAGAAGAGAAGAGAAGAAGAGGAGGGAAAGACAAGGGGAGGGAGGGAGAGGGAGGGAGAGAGGAAGAGAGAAGTCATATTGTGGAGAGTGTATGATCTGTACTTTGGCTACTTCCATAGAGACATGTGCTTTGACCTCTTGATAAAAGGCATACTAAACCAGAGGTCCCTCATCCCTCATGATGGAGGCTAATGAAATTGGATTGGTCTAGCTAGGATTAGTCATTGAGCAGAAAGAGGCTGACTCAGTAGATGGGAAAAGAGATCTTTTCTGTTATCAGTGTCTTTTTCCTCTCTTTTAAATATGTGGCTTGGGACTCTGACAGCTCTTCCCCAAGACTAAGTGGGGAAGGCTGGGGAAGGGACTGTCTTTTTCCTTACCACCAAGCAGCTCTGATGGCCACTCATACAAAATGAGCTTGGACCACAGCCCCAAGCTTTACAGAGGACTTATCAATGCTGTACTCCCCATATTTTTTAATGGAGAAGAAAATGAGCCGGATTTTATTTCAGTAAATAAAGACAGAAGAGCATAGGGGAAATAAAAGCAATGATTAACAGATTCCCCTATGGCCTTGTTATGAGGAAGGCATGAGTAATTGTTAGGCAAACAGAGCGAACACCTGAAGAAAAGGGACGGGAGCCCCTCCCAACACATGACACAGGAGCCTGAACGTAGCGGGCACACAGTGAAGGCTTGGGGAGGCAGAGAAAGCACCAAAAATATAGCAGGCCTGCTGTTGTACAGACTGCCTGTGGGAACTGGAACCCTTCTGGCTTCCTCATCTAGGAAATGAAGGCTATTGGAAGGCCTGATAGTCAAGCTCTAACATTTTAGATTTTAAAGTCCCACTACTTCAGATACTCTTTTTTCCAAGGTCTCATCCAGCTCTGACATTCTGGGTTCTAAGGACCCACCCAGTTCTGACAGTCTCTGTTCTAAGGTTAGGGAGGCAGCATGGCCTCACTGAAGCAGTGAAAGTAATGGGGTACAGCTTCTAGGGGAAATAAAGCAGTAAGCCTAAAGTCCCCTGACCTCAGAGTGCTGTTGTTCTAACAATCCGTCTGTCAATGGTTCTAAAGTCTTCTGGCCCTACACATATAACAATGTAGTTTTAGATTTCTTTTCCCTAGATTATAGGGAAGATAAAGCAAGGATCCTGAGATCCTCTGATCTTAAAGTGCTATTGTTCCAAAAATTCATCTGTCAATGATTCTAAAGTCTTCAGGCCTTAGGATAGTCCTACAAATACTACAGATTGTCAGCTAGATAATCTGCTGGTCAGAGATAGTCAAGTTCCTGAGACAATAGAGAAGAGACCACCCCTCAAACCTACCTGTAAGCCATAAAATTAGCAAATAAGTAACATGAAGCTCTGGTCTCTCTAACTTCGTCCTATAAATCTGTCTTCTTACACCTGGCTCTTTGCTAAATCCTTTCGGGAATCCTTTAGCCCGCTTCAATTGGAGTGACAATGAACTTTGTCCCTTGACTTGGAGATGGGTTCAAGCCTGTAAGTTCTTTTGAAACACCTCCTGACACCAGTCTGAGACCCCAACCTCTTGGGATCTCCTTTTGAACCTCAACAAAAGAACATCAGATTTAGGGTGAGAAGACCTGAATTCAAATCCCGGTTCCATCACATGTTACCTGTCTGGGTCCCAGTGTCATCATCTGCAAAATGAGAAGACTGGCTTCAATAACTTCTGACAGAGCTTCTTCGTCTAATCTTTGATCCTCTGATCTCAATTTCTCTCACAGATCTGACCTTCTATGCTATTACTAAATGACCTTGAGGGATGGGTCCAATTGAAAGACAGGGAACAGGAGAAGTTAGGTTAGAGCAGGATTAGCCATTGCTAATTAATATTAAAACTAGCAAATAGAAAGAAAGTATACAGACATTTAAGCAGTCCTGACTGGACCCAGATGAATTCTGGGCCTTGCTCTCTCTATGTTCAATATTCCAAAATGGTGATTCTTAAAACTTTTTTTCTTCTGGGAAAAGAACCTTCTTCATTCCTGTCTGGGATGACTTTGATGATATCCTGCCCTCAGGAAGGAGGAATTTAAGGTCTTGTCCAGGCCTAGGCCTCTGATCGTCTGAGGTGTGATGAGGAGAGAGTCCTGGGCACAGAGATTTAGTCCATGGAGTCCAAGTCTCTCTGTTTAAAGATGGAAAAACGGAGGATCATAGAGATTACACAGCTAGAAAGTAGCAGAATTAGGCCTCCAGCCAAGATCAGCTGACCAAAAGCTCTCTACCACATCCCATAGCACTATCATTAAAAAGGAAGGGATTATTTAGACAGGGAGTCAGTAAAGACAGCTAGGTGGCACTGCAGTTGATAGAGGAAGGGAAGAGAGACAGACAGACCCATGGACTACCAGGAGTGAGGAAGCTTCATCTTCCTAAATTCAAATCCAGCCTCAGATACTTCCTAGCTGTTTGACCCTAGGCAAGTCACTTCACCGTGTTTGCCTCAGTTTCCTCATTTGTAAAATGAGCTGGGGAAAAAATGCAAACCACTCCAGTGCCTTTGCTAAGAAGATCCCAAAAGAAGTCACAAAGAATCAGACACAATTGAAATGAATAAACAACAACATAATGTATGTGTCACTGAGCTTGGCGTCAGAGAGACTCGTCTTTATGAGTTCAAATCTGGCATCAGACACTTACTAACTGTGATATGAACTTTGAAATGATATTATTCTCTTCCCCTATCAGGAAGAAGCCCATCCAGCTATTATCAAGCATAAACAAGCCTCAGACTATCCTGTTAGTATAGAGGAACGTAAGGATGAAACTTCTTATCAGCCTCCATTGTCTATCCCTGGAACCTCTGAGCATCTTTGCATCAGTGCAACTTTTGAAATCTTTATTAGCATATCTTTAGACAGGTCTGGGCCCCAGTCAGTCAGGTGGATTTGATCTGGCTCCTCCTTGATTCATCCCTCTGAGCTACCAAATTTGTCCCTAAAACTTCCCCCATCCTCCCCTGAGAAGCCTCCAAGCTTATATTTCCCCTATAAAAGATGGGCTATTGATGGAATATCATGAAGGACTTTGCAAAGGACTAAGACTACTATGAAGTACTTGCTTTCTCCCTCTTCATAGCTTCTTCCCTTTAATGACATCTTTCTCTTTACTATAGCTAACTATGGTTAGTTTACTACACTCTATATAGACTTAGCCTGCCAGTCAGTGGCGTACTCACACCTTGCTCACAGTTAAATGTTAGTTCCACTGGGGAACTTATCTTTTCCACTGTTAATTGTTAAAACCCCTTTCCTTGCTAACTATATGCTCTCCCAGATCTATTTTATATTTACCACTACTGGTGCCTAGTTCACTTCTTCATTTTATCTGTAATTTCTTCTTCTAAATAAATGGACCTTTTGACCAAGAGAAAGGATGTTGTGAAATTATAATGTGTATTTTGAACTAGGAACTGCTACCCTGATCTCCTCAGCTGTGTGACTCTGGGCAAGTCACTTAACCCTATTTGCCTCAGTTTCCTTATCTGTAAAATGAGCTGGATGAAGTTCACGGCAAAGCACTCCAGTACCTTAGCCAAGAAAACTCCAAAAGAGGTCACAAAAAAATTGGACATCACTGAAACAACTGAACAACAATAGCAAGGACTGCTGTTAAGAGTTCTGCTGCCCCAAATACAGCGCCAAAGCCAAAAAAGGTTTACATAATATCCATGATAAAGGCAGGCAAAATGTGGTGCAAAATGGACCTCCCTACCTTTACCTTTAGTGCCAACACAAATGAATTTGCAGGAAAAGCCACAGGGGATCTTGTGCATATCTAACCCTAAGTTAGATGGTTATCTGTAAAGGAGGACTTGGAGGTAAAAATTCACATTAGCCTTTGGGCACCCAAGTGAGGCATCTGTGACTAAAAACCCGTCAGTCTTGCCTGATGAAGCAAAGGTTATAGTTACTCTGAGTGGAGCTGACCAGTTTCAGACCCTGAAAAGACAAATCTAGAAACTGGTAGCAGGGATCAATGCGCAAAAGAGACTATGCACCCAGAAGCTAGCAGAGAACCATCCGGGACCAGCAGAACATGGCCATACATGCCCAGGAATCATTTCAAGACCGGTGGGATATATAGAACCTATATCAAACTGCTGCCATTTTAGGAAAAGGGGAAGGGAAGGATGGAGAAAAATATGAAACTCAAAATTTGGTAAAAATGAATGCTAAAAAATTGTCTTTACATATAATTGGGGAAAATATATTATTAGAAAAATAAAAACAGAAAAAGACCAGGGTGAACAAGTAAAGATATGGCACCTTATGGAGAGCAGAGCTAGTGAAGGAGACAGAAGGATCTCACCAGAAGCTATCAATCAACTTGTACTCAGACCCCCAATGTCCCTCCATGTGTATATGTCCTGGCCACATGGGGTCCCTCCTTGTGTGTCCCTTGTGGATGGTCCATATAGATTGGCTATTCTCCTTACTGATGGCATGTATATTTATGAGGAGGTATACCCTAGGTTTTCTAGGGTCTATGGGGGAGATGATCTCGTACTTTGTGTATGGTAATAATTCATTAAAAGCATCTATTTTGAATTAATTGTGTCCAATTGATAAGTATCAAGTTCAAAAAGGAAGTCTCACTGGGGGCTCCCGAAAGGTGTGGTAACTCTTGGCAAGCACATTTCTATATAGACCATTATTATTCAAGAGCCACAGATTCTCTCAGATAGCAGAAAAGGATGGTAGGCCTTACTTAAGCCAATCTCTTCATCTCACAGAGGAAAAAAGTGGTGGCTACAATACATAAATCTCATGTGCTTAAAATGAGGCTACTAACAAAACCTGTCCAGTCCATTTCCCAAGTCCCACAAAAAAAGCACAATATAGAAAGTACATGGCCTGTTCCCTCCTGCCCACAGTGATCTGAATGGTGAGCACAAAATCACCCATTTAGAACCAGAAGAAATCTTACAGACCATCTGGTCCAAAGCACTCATCTGAGAGAGATAAAAACTTTGCCACACAGGCAGGAAGTAGGAGGCTCTGATGCCGATTTTGGCACTCTACTAGACCATACTGTCCCTCCTTATATCAAAAGCTTCCTGGAAAATGGGTTTGAAAATAAGAGGCCAGGGGGCAGCTAGATGGCACAGTGGATAGAGCACCAGCCCTGAAGTCAGGAGGAGCTGAGTTCAAATCTGGTCTCAGATACTTAATACTTCCTGGCTGTGTGACCTTGGGCAAGTCACTTAACCCCAATTGCCTCAGCAAAATAAATAAATAAAAGGCCAAAAAGTCTAAATAACATGGCTATTGGTTTTAATTGGGTTTTAAGACATTGCTTTGAAGGTTGAGGGACTGTGGGTATAGAAGATAAGGCCAGACTCTTGGATATATTGGGGGGGGAGGGGTTGGTCAACTTATGATTTTTTTTCACTTTTATGTTCTTTGCTATTCTTTTCTATGCCAGTATCCTCTGGAGGATAAGGAGAAGGAAATTTAAGCAATACAAATAATACACACTGATCAATATTTTTTTTTTCAAAAAAAAAAAGAAAGAAAGAAAATGTATCTGTCTTTTATTATCTACAACAAAGCCACGGTATCTCTCTGCCATTCTGAGGTATATTACCCTGGAAGCAGCTGGATGAAGCAGCGAATAAAGCACTTAGGCTAGAAGTTCAAACCTGACCTTGGACTGACTAACTTAAGCAGGTTACTTAAACTCTGATTGCCTCAGTTTGCTCAAATGGAAAATGGGAATAATAATGTTGCTCATCCTTCATTTTTGAAGAATATCAGTGACATCACAGAGTAACATCTTGACTTGATAGTGAATGGGATTTAAGTAAGGCAGGGCTACACAAAGTCATTGGCTCACTATCTCTCCCAGAGTCATCAAAGTCCCCTTGCCATCTTCGAAGTCTGACCAAGCTCCAAGTGCTCTCCAGCACCTGTGTCAGCCAGGCCAGTGGAAGAAATTACTCTCCTCGGCCCATTCTGCTGAGGTAAATTTCCATATGTCTGGGGTAGACAGGGATAATAATAGTACCTATCTGACAGGACTGTTGTAAGCATCTGATGAGAAAAGATTGCTAAAAGTGCTTAGCACATAGTAGGTACTATATAAATGCCTATTTGCTTATTCCCTTTCTTTCTCGTCCCTTCCCTGCCTGGGCCGCTGCCAAGAGCAGAGTCCTGGGAACTTCAGTGCTGGACTGAAAGAAACTGGGCTCTTTCTGCACTGAAGTGATTGTTTTCAATCTCTCTACCACTACCTTCCTCCAGAGATGTCACCAAGCCATGGAAATGGCACCGAATTACCCAAAGCTTTGGCAAGCCCTATAAAGGGAGGCTGCGAGACAGGCTAATTATAAGAAACTGTCAATTAAGGGCCTCCTAGAGAAATCTGAGGAGGCTGAATATGTTCCAAGGTCAAGTTATCCAAAAGAACAATCTTGAAGACCATTCGTAAGCTGAGCCATGGGGACCCTGGGTAATTAGCACTGCCAAACTTTCACAAACAACTGAAAAAGAAGATTTTACTCAGAAGCTATATCCCAGAGGCTTTTTTCTATATGGTCCAGAACAATCCAGCCTAGAATTATATGGTTGCTAAAGACTCAGCCTGACTGTAACCTTCACATAGATTTCAGTATTTATTTTAGATTTAGATTAGGGATGGAGGCCCAGGGAAATGCATCCCATACCTGAACAAACTTCTCTTTCCTGTAATTACAATGCATCCAAGACAGCCGTCCTGCCGTGCAGTGCCCTCAATGGAAGACATTATAAAGCATGTATTGAGTTTTCCTTTTCTGTTTTAGCATGCTGTGATTCCACTGGTCAGATTACTATCCATTTAGAGAGCGTTCCCTGTTAAACACTGAAGAGCAGAACAACGAGATGGATCAATCACCTCAGAGACCCAGAAGTAGCTATTCAAGGCCAGGGAGGACAAGATTGAAAGCCAGTGTCTCTAGTAGAATAACGCCAGAGCTCCAATCGGAGAGTCTCTAATTCGGTGGCTTCCAATCTGGCGTCCCTGGCACTCTTGTCGCTACACTGTGGTGACCCTTGTACAAACAAATGAGAGTCAGAACTGGCTTCATTCGGCAATCTTCGAGCTGAACAGACGCTGGCCTGCAAGAATGGAAGGCTAATACCGCCTCCTCCAGGGAGCTGAGAGTCCCATTGCATTCTGGGCTTTTCCAATCCTACTGGAAGCAAGTGTTGAGACCTAGACACAACATTTTTGAAGGAAAATTATCAATTGGAGTATAGACAAAAGAGGCTGACCAGGAGGGTGAGGAGAGATAAATGGACTCTTGTAGATCATCAGGTCCAAACTTCCCACTTTACAATGATGAAATTGAAGTCCAGAGGCAGGGAAAGGACTTATCCAAGCAACTCAGCCAAGTAAACTCAAACATTTTAAGTGAGGGCTAGCTAGCTAAAGGAACTTGGAATAGGAAGAGGTAAATTGTGGGGGATTTGTTCAGTCATTTTTCAGTCATGTCCTATACTTTGTGACCCCATTTGGGGTTATCTTGGCCCAGATACTGGAATGATTTGCCATTTCCTTCTCCAATTCATTTGACAGATGAGGAAAGAAGGTTTAAGTGACTTGCCCAGGATCACACAAGTACCTAGTATCTGAGGCTGGGTTTGAACCCAGCTCTTCCTGATTCCAGGCCTAACACTCTATCCATTGTAGCACCTAGCAGCCCTTGTGGGGGATACCTAAAGGGTGGTTATATAAAAGAGGGATTGGATTTATGCTACGTGACACCAGATAGAAAGCACTGAACTTAGAAAGATTTGAGTTCAAATCCAACCTCAGACACTTATAAGCTGAGGGACTCTGGGCAAGTCACTTAACATCTCCCAGCCTCAGTTTCCTCAACTGTAAAATGGCCTTAATAATAGAACTTACTTCAAAGAATTGTTGTGAGGATCAAATGATATCTGTATAATGCTTTGTACTTAGAGATATGTAAATGCTAGATATCATCATTATCATCATCATCAACAGAGAGAAGAAACAGGACCAAACAGGACCAGTGGGTAGAAAAAACAAAAAAGAAGATTCCAGCTCTTTTTCTGTCGTCTTGTTGTTTTTATTTATTTATTTTTTTTGATTCCAGCTCTTTATACAAAGCTGGTCCGGATTACTGGAAATGTGAGCTTTGTGAGATAGAAGAAGGAGCAACCTGGCACTGGAACACTCAAGTAGAGACTAGACACTCAGGTTAGGGTTGATCTAGATGGCCTTCAAGGTCTTTTCTAGCTTACATACCCTAGTCTTTATGAGGGAGGAGGACAAATGTGAGCTTTTGAAAGTTGCTAGGGAGAACCCCATCATTGGGAGTATTCAAGCAAAAGGCTTTGATGAAAATGGCCTAAGATACCTTGCAGCTCAAAGATCCGATTCTTTATGAGGAAAAAGTATAACAAATAAATCTGGAATCCAGTAGCGGAAACCATTACCGTGCTCTGTGTATAATAAGTTTTGTTCTCTCCAAGTCACAAGCTAAAGGTGTTGACTTGCGGGTCTGTTTTTCGTGGCGCTCTTCCACACCTCTGAAGCCCAAATCAACTGAACAGGCTGCCGAGGATCTGGTCAGACAGGTTCTGATGAGAATTTCTCCACCTGTCATAGGATAGTCCTTGTAGTACGTCCCTCATGCCTCATCACCCAGAGAGACATTCACTTGGCTCTCAAACAGCAAGAGTTCAAGAACGGATCCAGGGGAAGTAGAAGGGAGGAAGGGGAGCCCTGAAAATGACAGCGATGTAAAACAAGAGGGAGCCTTATGGCTTAAAGAACAAATAAAGAAGTGTCCCATCATTTGCAAAGAACAAAAACAAAATCAGGAAGTGGGGAAGTTGATCAGGATAGCCAGTGAGTGTGTCTCTTGGGACCAAACCCAGCTGGAGGATGACGTGGCACGGCAGGCAGCCCTCAGGAGGCCTCTTTAGTCCCCAGCATCTTCCCCTCCTTGGGCCTCACCTGGCACTGTGCGCTTTCTCCTGGACCTTTTCACAGAGTCTAATTTGTCAGAGCCAGGAGGGAACTTTGGAGAGCAACCGATACCCACACATGCCTTGCCCAAGATCATATGACTAGTAAATTGCATCTCTGTCTTGGACCAATGTTCACTGGCGCCAAATCCAATATTCTTTCCACACACAACTCAGTGTATTGTATATATCCATCCTAAAATGTGGGCTGACAATTACTAGAGAGGACCGTCTGAATTTCAGTAAGGCTTCTGTGTAGAACATAGATAAGGTAAATACAGTCATGTGACTGCGCAAAAAGCTCAGCCCGGCCCATGACCATTCCTCCAACCCAAGCCCCACCCTATGCTGTGGTATCACTGCCCCACTCCATAGTGTCAGAGACTCCATTCTGAGTCCAGTGGGCAGCCCAACCCCTGGCGACATCAGCATATATGTTTTCAAGCCCCTCGGGATCTGTCTGCACCATGCTCTGACACCAGCCTCGGAAGTTTCTGAGCTCTGCAAACCAGGGCCCTCCTTTCCTAAATCCCACCTCTTACTACCTTCTATCCTTCTACCGTACGGCTCCCTCTGACTAGATGCAAAGTTTGAACCAGGTTCTTGAGCTGGTTTTCCATCCCTTCTGTCCCTTCCCATCACAGGCAGGAGAACAATTCATAAGCCCAGTCAACTCCCTTCAGGCCAACTTTCCCCCTTTCCATCAGTCCACTCTATGATTGGAAGTAAAGTTTGAGCGAGGGCCACCTGCCTCCCAGCACCCTGTAGTCGGCTTTCCAGTTAGCCTTCTCTTCTGTGCACTCAGTTGGGAAGAGTGTATCTTCACTAAGAGCAGGTTCTTTGTAGGGCCCCAGATCACACAGGCATCTGTCATCGATCACCAACATGGAAAGCCAAGCCACCCATTACCCCCACTGCAGGTGTATTTGTTATCCAGGGACCCATTTTCCATGGCACATAAAGGGGGACAGTAGGGAACCTTGGGACATCCATTAAAAATTAAACATCACAAGCAAATGACAGCTATGGAAATATGTTTAAAAGGATTGCCCTTGTTGAACCTACATCAGATTACTTGCTGTCTTGAGGAGGGAGAGAGGGAGAGAGGGAGAAAAAACTGGAACACAAAGTCTTACAAAAAAAGAATGTTGAAAACTCTATTTGTATGTATTTGGAAAAATAAAATGCTAACGAGGAAAAAACAAGACTGCCGTTCAAGGGTAACCTGATGAGGAATGGCATGGATGCACGAGAACAGATGTCAAACGACTGTGTGACTTGGGACCCAACAAAGGGGCCCCTCAGGAAAAATATACTACACACAATGAGTGCACGCAAGAGACGCACAAGTTTATCACAAATGGCATTTGGGCAGCACCCAGTGCACCCAGAGACGAGGCTGACCGGAATGAGGAAATCAGGGGGATGGAATAAGTGGAAAATCAGTGGAAAAAATTCAGAATTGGCCCGTTTGGAAAGTTCCCATTTGTTGTCCATAATTCCACATTTTAGGATGGACATACTCTCTTTCAGCAGCTGGGATTGGATGTGGACAGAAATACAAGGCTTCACCAGTCACTTCATTGACTAATTCTTCTGCTGATGGGGTTGAGCTAGTGTACACTATGGGTTTTCCAGGAAGCAAGGGGCAGTTCCCACACTTGAAAAAAAATATCATCTAAAATGAGGACTAAGGAAGAGCCCTGCTGGATTTCAAATAAGCCCTTTGTCCTTCAAGAAGAGAAGAGACAATATACTTCTCCTCCTTCCTAACCAAGGGGGCAAACCGCTATAGATACTGTGAGACTCCACCAGTGTATTGGTTAATTTTGTGAACTGATTTTAACAATGAAGAAAAGGGAGAAGGGATACATTGTGAAAGGAAGGTGAGATTCATGTTGCAGTTGCCATTATTTTCAGTCACGACTAGCTCTTTGTGATCCCACTGGGATTTTCTTGGCCAAGATTCTGGAGTGGTTTGCTATCTCCTTCTCCAGTTCATTTTACAAATGAGAAAACCGAGGCAAACAGGGTAATGTGACTTCCCCAGAATCACACAGCTAGTCTGAGGCGGCATTTGAACTCAGGTCGTCTGGATTCCAGGCCCAGGGTTTTATCCAATGCAGCGCCACCTAGCTGCCCATAGAAACTAAACATTTTAACAAAAATTTTAAAATACATACATCTTGACTATGATCAATTGAAGAGCAGTGAACTGGCAGACAGTTGGGGAAAACAACAAAATGTGTATAATTTCTGTGTGCATTATACTGTAACTGTAAACAGGCTGAGTACATCGTGAAGCGCTCACTCCTGTGTTACACTCACAGGCTCGTCCATCAAGAACTGGCAGGGCCCCTCTAGACCATCTAGGCTAATCTCCTCATTTTACAGAAGAGGAAATGGAAGCCCAGGAAGGGAAAGGGGCTTGGCCAAGGTCACCCACAGGATCCTAGATCTAGAATTTGAAGGGTCCTCAGAGCCCACCTAGTCCAACTCCTTCATTTAATATTGGAGGAAACTGAGACAAGCTGACTTGCCCAAGGTCACACAGCCAATAAATATCTGAAGCAGTATTTGAACTCACGCCTTTCTCACTCCAAAACCACTTCTCTATCTACTGCAGAACCTAGCTGTCTCCTTAGACCTGCCTAACGAGACTGAGGCCAAATGGCATTACCTTGAGTGACATTATCTGTAAAGTGAAGGGCATCTGGGAACATGAATGAAAAAAGCTACTGGAGCAAGAGCCTGATGTTCAGGTCTTCTACATAAAAAGCCCAGCCTACAGGTACTCCCGGACCCCCAAGATGCTCCCTTGGGGACCTCCCTTTACCTAAACGATCTCTGTACTGTGTTATACAAGCAAGGGAAGAAGATGGAGGCACTTTTGGCAGTTCTCGATCTGTCTTCATTAGTGAATGAGACCAAGTGTAGCATGTCACAGAAGTTAGGATACTGAGTGGACTAAAGGTGGCAACATTTGGTTTCAAATCCTGCCTGTAACATTGACTAAGCTGTGTGACACTGACCGAGTCACTTTGCCTCCCTGGGTCATGGCTGTCACCTTTATAAAATGAGAGAGAGGGCAGCTAGGTGGAGCAGTGGATAGAGCGCCAGCCCTGAAGTCAGGAGGACCTGAGTTCAAATCTGGTCTCAGACACTTCCTAGCTGTGTGACCCTGGGCAAGTCACTTAACCTCAACTGCCTCAGCAAAAAGCAAAAATAAAATAAAATAAAATGAGAGGGGTTGGACTAACTGGCCTGTGAGGTCCCTGCCAATCTAGGAGTCTATATGTGACCTTAGGTAGCTTACTTCTCTCTGAGCCTCAGCTTCTTTATCTGTAAAAAGAAGAGTTTTACTTCAGTGTCCCAGCCAGCTCTACATTAACAAGTCTCATGACCTGCACAGGCTATTTCACCATCACCTCTGCCAAACCTGAACACGACCTGCACCCCCTCACCACGACACCAACTGTGGCTTTCGGCAGCTCAGGAAGGGAGTGGAACATCCTTTTAGGGGATTATCTGGGTGAGTTGACCAGTGAATTACTATCAAGAGCACAATCCCAGAGTTCATCTCAACTGGCTCCAGGTCACCGAGGCACACAAATCTAGGTGGGAAGACTGATTTCAAAGGGAACAATCTAGAATGAAGGGTGTGTCTGAGGCCCTGCTTAAATCCTGACAATTCAAAGAGAGAACTAGAGCCCGGAGGGTCACACAGCATGGCAGCACCGAGCTTGACAAGAGGTGTCGGCTGATGGAGACCAGACAAGCGACCAAGGCCCAGCATGTGGTCTATGACAAACGAGTCATACAATTTCTGAGTCCTCGGATGAGTGCGAGTAACATCTGCTTTCTTAGGAAGAACCAGATTTCATAGGGAAAAGTTCTTTTGTGAGAAAATTATCAGAACACAGCATTAAGCACGTTTAACCCATATTGGATCACTTGCTGTCTGGGGAAAGGGGAAAGGGGAAGGAAAGGGAGAAAACTAACAAGAAAGAAAAAAATGTAAGAAAGAAAACAGAAACCCCTGTCTTGGGTTCCTGGGAACACTGTTGTTGCTACAGCTGCTGGCGGTCTCTGTGCGGAGCCGCCTTGCCAAGTTTCCAAACATCCGGTTTTCCCCTGGCCTCCCCACATTTAATGATGAAGAGAATGAAAAGCTCCCTCCCAATGGAGGTTTCATACTGAGTATGGACAGGGCCTGGAACACTGGAAAGAACTGTCACCAAGCACGTCCATAAAAAAGCCGGGACGGGCTCTGCTTGGCCCGTCTTTAAGTCAATGGTTACGGTGCTCCCCGAGACGTTGCTTCCTGCTGGCACTCAGAACGGTGCATCCTCACTAGCTGTCGGCAGCTTGCGTGGTCAAGGACACATGTCAACAGAGGAACGGACCGCGACCCGACCATGACATGCTGTCGTCGCCAAATGCAAACCAGCTGGGATGCTGGCCAAGAGCCACATCTGGGGCTACCCCCCCCCAAGCAGCAGTGAGAGTATGACCTATCGAGTGAAACGGAAGGGGCTCCCAACAGGCAGCACCGGCTCAGGGCTCAGCATTGCCCAATCTGATAGAATTGTTGAGAGGTCATTTGGGATTTGCCCTTCTAAAGATACGGCAGGAAGATTTTCTGTCATCTTCAGGTAAGCTACGTCATGGTCCAAGATCATGGCTCTCCACGAATCCTGCTTCTTAGGATTTCTGCAGCTCCACACAACACGCCAACTGCATCCTCAGCTAGGAGCTGGCGACCACGTTACTGGGAAGTGTTGGATGCTAAAAACCACTTTCAACCACCCCTGTGGAGAGCAACCCCAACCCTAGGGTCCTGAAGATATGATGTCTTCAAGCAATCATTAGATCTTCCAGGTATTCTCTCTGCCCTGCCCCATCCCTCAGTCTGACCCCTCTATTGTGTGAAAAGACTCATGACCCAGATTTATCTTCTGTAAATCCTTTCTGGAAAAGGTACCCAGGATGTGTCTTTCAACTTCTGAACAAGCTACTGCCCCTTTGTCCACCATTATAGATATCCCAATTCTGAATGCTGCTCTTTGCAAACACCCCCCTTTACCTAAGACACCCCCAGATCTAAGATAAGCTGAGATGGGGCTGTTCATTTTTCTTTTAAGGCTTCTTCCATAGATAAGTTTTCAAATCTCTAAGGAACTGACAAGAGCAGCTTCTGCAAGTCACTTATGGATCAGTGGGAGGCAGGTAAGTTCTAAGTTAACCCAAAAGTCCTGAAGCATCTCAGCATATCAAAAGCATTATAAATTGGATCTTAAGACTACATGTTTGGTGCCAGCCCTGAAGTCAGGAGGACCTGAGTTCAAATCTGGCCTCAGACACTTAACACTTCCTAGCTGTGTGAGCCCTGGGCAAGTCACTTAACCCCAACTGCCTCAGCAAAAAAAAAAAAAAAAAGACCACGTGTTTGACTTCAAATTGCAATCAAAATGCTCAACTAGCTCTGCCTTCACCTTGTCATTTGGGACAAAATGACAGAGAGGGTTTACTTTGGCCTCAGTTTCCTCATTTGTAAAAGGGGGCTTTGATGAGATGATT
This sequence comes from Myrmecobius fasciatus, assembly GCA_023553655.1. Taxonomy (NCBI): domain Eukaryota; kingdom Metazoa; phylum Chordata; class Mammalia; order Dasyuromorphia; family Myrmecobiidae; genus Myrmecobius; species Myrmecobius fasciatus. The sequence goes on from JAJPUD010001812.1 coordinate 187,783, forward strand.
TCAAAGGTCCCTTCCACTCCACATTATAAAAGCACATGGTCATGGGGTTGCCAAACGAAAAAAAATATTTTCCCCACAGACACTTTTACAAAAGAAAGAAAGTCATCACAGTTTCTTTGCACTGGATCTAGTGTCCACTGGATTTGGCCTAATATTTTGGTCAGCCCAGATATTATGGGGGATTGCTTCTGGAATTAAACATTTGGGCTATCTTTCCTACATTATCTGTAGATATAAAAACCATACCAGTCAGTGACCATACAGTGTCTGACACACAGCAGACGCTTCCAAATGTTTATTTACAGACTAAGTCGGTCAGTCAACATGGATTTATCATCTGCTTACCGCGTACCAGTAATTGTGCCATATGCTGGGGCCTTAGAGACAAAAATATGATCTCTGCCCTCTGGGAGCTCCCCTGCTAATGGGGGAGGCAGCATACAAACAGCTATTTATATACCAGATAAATATGGTTTAAGTGGAAAGTAATGTCAAAGGGAAGGCACTAGGGGTGAAGGGAGGGGGGAAGGAGGAGACTGGCAAAAGCCTTCCTTTGGGAAGGTAGAGTTTGAGTCAAGTCTTGAAGGACGGAGCCAGGAGATAAAGTAAAGAATGAGGAAGCTTCAAGCACTGTAGGATCACAGGGTACATGGAAGGAAGGAATTGAAAAGAAAATGGTAACATAAAGGCTCTTAGCCAAGTCATCGATTTCAACATACAGAGATCCCTGAGGGATCCACTGGAGTCCCACCTCCAAGTTAACATCTGTTATTCTTTGGATGTCAGAATTAATCCCATTCGAATCCACAGAGTAGCCCACATTTCTCCACCTCATCCACAAGGATAGCATGAGGGACTTGCTAAAATCCATATAAACTGTGTCTACAGAAGTTCCCTAACTCACCAATCCAATAACCCTGTCAAAAAAAGAAAACGGGGTTACATTGGAGTGATCTGTTCTTGACAAAGAAGCTAAGTAATCTCCCCAAAGTGATTTAGCCTCGTCCTCCTCAGCTCTTTCTCTACTCGACCTTTTGCATGTGGCTGGATGGGCCAAACTCTCTGAAGTCTCTACAGAGCTCTTCTGGGAGGCTCTATAATGTTGGTGGGCTTGATGCACTCGGTGCAAACAAGAGCATCTAGAGATCTTGCCATCCACAGCAAATCCTTCTTTGTCCCGGTTTCCCTCCAACACAATGGCGAACTCCTCATACTTCTCCCTGCTTAATGTCTCCTCATCTGATGGTTATTATCAGAGGGCCATTGAATAGGGTTACTTCTAGTGCCGAGTCTTCCAAGGAACACGGAATGATTTTGATGGGTGGATGGCGCACACTTTGTTATAAAAGACCTGGAGGATGACATTTTGTCCTATGGAGATAAATGCTTTTCCAGAATCAATAAACAATAGCAAAAGGAGATCTTATATCTCTGTATCTTTCGATTAATTATAAAATGGGCCAGAGGCGGACCATTGTTGAATATTGCTTGTGAAAACCAGCTCGTTCCTGCCAAAACCTTGATGGAGGATCCCCTTGAATTACATAAAGATGACTTTCATAAAAGGTTCATATAGATCAAACAATAGAGCAATAGTTAGTCATTTTCTCAGCCGCCTTTATTTTGTATTAATACGGGCCAGTATTTTGCTGAGCCATTAGCATATTCCCCTCCTTCAGTTACCTTGTATCCCAGTCTCTTAATGGCTTCCTAAGTGTTTTCCCTCTAACAAAGCTCTCCTCCTTAGACATTTGGTTCACTCTAGATGCTTGCTTTTGCCCATCTCTGCTGTCTTCAGTGCCATTTCTACCTTCTGGGTAAGCCATCTCGGGGGTGGTGATGTGAGGGTCCAAGTCGTTCCTCCATCCTGGTTAAAGGGGCTTTTGAAAATCGTTTCCATTTTTCTTCTGTTTGTTTTCCTCCTTGAATGCCCTTGGAATGACTCTGCTGAGTTGGCGAGCCTGCCAAGCTTGCTTTAAACTGCTTTTACCCTCCACTGGTTTTCACTGCTTCGCGAGACAATACTGCTCACAATCGCCCATCGTCCTTCTTTGTAGGATTTTACAAATGAGTTTCTATTCTAACCTGGTGCTGCCCTGGCAGTCACGGCTCTCATTTGGCGACCAACTCAGATGTTTGCTGACTAAGGTACCCCAAGTTGGCCAACGCCAATGCATTCCCTGGGCTCTTTAGACAACTTTCCATTTTCTTCCTCATCAGAACTGCTTTTCTTTGTATCTTTGGAATCGTATTCTTGAGAGGTTCCCAGGCCCTGGGGATGACTTCCCCTGTAGAATTTCAGGCCATGGGTTTCCCCCCTTCTTACTCTGAGCCTTTTGAAAGCAGCTTTCTCAGACCCTACATACAAGCACATGTCAGTTTCTGCTCAGCTCTTCTCATGAATTCTAAGATGGAACAGAGCTTCCTTTAAAGTTCCTCCTTGTTGGTCAGATCAGGACCAAAATAGCACTTCCTCCTTATTGCTTCCTCCAACATCTGAATTTTCATTATCTAGTACAGTGCCTGGCACACAGTAGGCGATTAATAAATGTAAATTGATTCTTTGATTGATCATTAAAGCAAGTCAAGAGTTGGTTAGCTGCTCTGCTTTTGGCAAAGAGAGACTATAAATGAAGAGCATTCGGGTGTAACTGAAGTCCCCCATCACTAGGGCGTCCCGTCTTTATGCCAGCCGAGCGATCGGCTTCCTGGACTCTTCATCTATTTTCTTCTTCCTGTCCTATGCTCCAGTAACAATCTCCCTTCTGTTTCTGCTTCCATTGACACTCACCCACTCCAAGTCCTGGAGGATTTCCTCTGCTCTTTGTTTGCTTTCATCCCTTTGGGTCCTTTTGAATAAGGTGATGTTTTTCCCACCCCACCAAATCTGAACAACACCTAGAAAATCAATTTTGCCCTCTTGTGTTACTGTCTCGAGTTGGCTTTGCTGCTTCTCCAGCATTTGTGCATTCATACACAGACCATACAAGGCCATCTGTTTTACTGCTGACTCATTCTTTGGGTTTCTTTTTTGCCTGTGAATTTCCAGACAGCTCTAACCATTAGTCTTCATCCTAGATTGTAGCTACTATGTATGGTGGTGGAGGTGGTGGTGGTTGCGGCTCAGTCATTTTTCAGTCGTGTCCAACTCTTTGTGACCTGTTTTGGAGTTTTCTTGGCAAAGACACTGGAGGAGTTTGCCATTTCCTTCTCATTTTGTGGATGAGGAAACCAAGGCAAATAGAGTCAAGTGACTTGTCCAGGGTCACACAGCTAATAAGTGTCTGAGGCCATATTGCAACTCAGATCTTCCCAACTCCAGGCCCAATTCTCTATGCAACATAGCGTCAACTAGCATGCCTTGTACCATACATGACACAAGCTTCAAATAGAGATAGATGTAGGAAGTTTTCTGGCTCGTATTTCTCACAAGTTTTCAGCTAGGTTCAAATCCTGGCTCTTCCACTTCTTATCTGCGTGACATTGGCCAATTCACTTAACTCCCCTTGTTCTCAGTTTCTTCCTCTGCAAAATAAAGGGGTTGAACTAGAAGGCCTTCGGGGCCCATCCAACTTGCAATCTATCATTCTATGTGTAATCTTGGGAAGTCATTTGCCTCTCTAAGACTTAGTTTCCCCACTTGTAAAAGGAGAGACTTTAAAGGCTCCTTACAGTTCTAGGCCAACACTCCTCAGTCCTCAAATGGTCAAGAAGCGTTTGAGTTGCACTATCCCCAACCCTATCTATCTATACCCTATCTATAGTTGCACTATCCCCACTATCCCAGCAACAACCCTGGGAGGTATGGCAAAGTAGGTTTTATCATTCCCATTTTGCAGATGAAGAGACTGAAGTCAGGGAGTATCTCCAAGTCACACAGGCAGAAGGGAAATGACTCACCCAAGAGCATGTCAGAGTAAGTCACAGAGGCAGTACTAGAAGGACAAGTCTAGTGGTTTTCCCTTAACATCACTCAACCTCTGGCGTAGCAAAAAGAATGATAATGGTGATCTGATGTGACTCAATAAACATGTATTAAGCACCTTCTAGGTGCAATGCAGTATACCAGATGACAAAGGATGCAAAAGAAAAGAAAAAGAAACCGTCCTTCTGTCTGTCAGAAGCTTCTGTGTTACTGAAGGGTATGACTTGGACATAAATAAGAAAACCCATGATATTTTGAAAAGGGAGGAAGCACTAGCATGCTTGGAGATCACGAGGAAGGACCTGGAGCCCCCGGGGAAATGCTAAGAATTCTGAGAGTTAAAGGTGAAGAGGGAACCTATTCCAAGCAAAGGTCAAAGGTTGCCAGCATAAAACAAGCCTATTTTACAGACAGCATCGGGGGATTCTCTGACTTAAGAGCTTTCTATCATTCTCTGCTAAGGACAAAGCATTGTAGTGTAGCAGGGCTGAGGAGCCAAACAAAGGAGCACTCACCTCCTCAGAGGTCCCCATACTCTGGCCCCAAGGGCTCACTCTACCCTCCCCTCCCAGAGGCCTTTCCAATGGCTAGGACTGGTTCATCTTAGTACACCAGTAATGTATGGGTTCCACCCCCTTCTCTCTATTACTTCACAAATCCTCCCTCCTCCTCCTCCCCATATCATCAAATCATTCCATCCCTTTGCTCATGTCCCACCTTTCCTGTCCCCAGCACCTAGCATGGTAAGCAAGGCCAGGAGGAGTGAAGGGGATTATGCAATGACCAAAATGTAGCAGTCACCTATTTCCCTAATAAAAACTAGTTGTAGCCACTACCATCATCACCATCATCATCATCATCATCACTAGTCTTTATATAGTGCTTTAAGTTACCAATATAATCTCATTGGTTCTGCACCACAACCCTGGATGGGAAGTGTTAATATTACCCCCACTGTACCAATGTTGAAAGAGATTATTTGCCCAGGGTCATATGGCTCTTCAGTGTCTGTGACAGAATTTGAACTCAGATCTTCCTGACTCCAAGTCCAGTATTCTATCCACAATGCCACCTAAGTGCCTAGCTGAAAAAGAAAATGGGCACTGCAAATGAGATCATAGACAGAAAGCCCTCCACAAACCAAGTGCGGTATTATTTTTACCAAAACGAGGAGAAGTGAGTAGATCCATCAATCAACAAGCATGTATTAAGGGCCGATTGTGTGCCAGGTCCTGAGGTCGGCACTAGGGATGCGAAGTCCACAAATGGAATGGCCCCTCCTGACAAGGAGCTTCCATTGTAATGGAAATGTTGTCTCCACAACAAGGACATATGTATAACAACAAATACAAACGAATTTTGAGTACTTAAATCCCAGATCTTAAGCAGGGAGCGCACTGGCAAAAAGGGGAACCAGTGAAGGGTTCCTGTAGAAGGAAGAGCTTGAGGTAAATCTTAAAGGAAGAGAGGGACTCGAAGGGACTGAGAAGGAATGCTTTCCAACACCAGGAGAATATGAATGCCAAAGGTACAGAGGTGGTAAATGAAGTGCCCTGTAAAGGGAGCAGCCATGAGTCCAGCACTCTGCAGTATGACTGCAAAGACAATAGAAATGTCCATTGAGGCTGAAAAAACAGGTTGGAAATGGACTAGGAATGACTTTAGTAGCTAACCGGAGGAGTTGTTTTATCTTAGAGGCAAAAAGGGAGCCCCTGAAGTTGATGGAATAGAGTAGTCATGATGTGTTTGAGGTTTAGTACCAAATGATGAGACTGATGTAAGCACCGAATGCTGGGGTTCGGTCTTGTGAAAAATTCCCAGTGGCCGTTCTCTTTGGCAAAAGGTAGATTCATTTAGGAGAGGAGGTTACAGACAAAACAAAGGGATACAACGGCTACTAGGAATGGTCAATATAAAATCGATTTGGGACAGTAATGGGGTTACCAAGGAAAGGGGTTTGGGAGAATCCATTAAAGGAATATGCCATGAGGTGACAACAAGGACAAATGTATCCAGAGGGAACAAATACAAACGAACGTTGAGTACTTAAATCCCGGATTGCTAGGGAGGGAGCGCACTAGCAAAAAGGGGGATCTCCACTCACTGGCAGGCTAAATCTACAGAGGAACTTAACATCCTAAAAGAGTTAGTTAGATAGAAGAAAGGTACTATGAGGCATGGGGAAGGGGGAGGAGAAAGCTACTACCACCATGGTGGGCTTAACCAAAAAAGGGAGTTAACAAAGATGGCCCCGGGTCATGGGTAGATTTATAAGAGAAATTTAACCTGGGAGGGGAGGGTTGATATAACTTGAGTTTTTGATGGAACACCTTCACAGAGGGTAGGACTATAAGACTGAGCTGATTCCCATCAGTGCCCTTCCCTGCATGCCTCAGGGAGGAATTTACTCAGTACTTCAGGCTCTCTCTGCCAATCCCATCTAGTGACCCAGGACCTCATCTGTCACTTGGTCCCAAAGAAAAACCATTTTGGCGGTATTGTGTAGGATGAACTACAATAGGGAGAGATCTAAAGCAGGGAGACCTAACAAACTAGGGAAGAGGTACTGGGGGCTTGAGCTAAGGCACTTGCTGGAAGAAGTGGTGTGAAAGTAGAAATGACAAGATCTGGTAACTGATTGATTACGTGGATTGAGGAGAGTGAATTCGAATCAGGGATAACACTGAGGTGACCAACTTGGGACAATGGTGCCTTCAACAGAAGAGAGAGGAGGGATGTGTTCAACTCAAGGGGAGAAGATGAGATCAGAAAGTAAGCATGAGGTTCTGTTTCCTTCCTTGTGTCCAGTCTAAGGCAACATGGCATTGTAGGAAAAGAACTGAATTCAAAGTCAGCAGATACTGGGTTCACATCTTGCCTCCATCACTTACTTCAGATGGGATCATGAGCAAGTCTCTCCCTGTGCCTCAGTTTCCTCTTCTGATAAAAAAGGGAATTAGACTAGATGGCCTCCGAACTCCTTGCCAGTTTTAAATACCATATCCCCAACATAGTCTTGTGCAACGGGCGCTGCCTTCCATCAGCGACACTGAGCTGACGGTCGCCTAAGAGTCTTTATGTGGGTTAGCACGGGCCGTGACAGGAGAGAAGACGTGTCAGTAACACACCAGTCACACAATCCTACCTGAAGTTTGCTCTCAAGTGGTTGGGGTGGCAACCCTCCCATTACTATGACCACCGGCCTAGAAATCCAGCAAGAATGGCAAGGGGGCTTATCTACAGTTGCTTCTTCTTGCTTGGGGGATTGTCCACAAACATAATTGAAAACCCCATTCATCCCCCAAAAGCTAAGTGGCCAAAGGCCATAAACACAGTTTTCAGCAGAACGGTTAAAAATGACAAATGCTCATTTGAAAGCATCCTGCAAACATTGCTCCTAGTCAGAAAAATGCAAATCAGATCACCCCCAGGTTTCACCTTGTGCCCTGCACGTTGGCAAGGAGAACAAAAACAACAACAATCCATGTGAGAGGGACTTGGGAAAGACAGACCCACTACCCCAGAGCTGTGAATTGGCCCGACTGTTCGGGATCTGGAGCTGGAAACATGCAAAGAAAATGACTAAGCTTTCCATATCCTTTAGCCCAGCGATCCCTTTCCTATGCATATATTCCAAGGAAGTCACAGCCATAAACAAAGGTCCAATATATATGAAAATATGCATGGAGGCCCTGGAAACAAAGAGGGCGGCCCACTGACCGGAAAATGGCTACAAACCGCAGATGAATGGAACGGAACTGCATTCTGCTGTAAAAAATAACCTCAATAGTAGGAATTCAAGAATTATTGCTCAATCACCAAGCACATACTGCATTCCAGGTGCTGCGCTAGATTTTCATGATAAGAAGCTCACCAGGTTCTTTCCTTTAAAGGCCTTTTTCTAGGAGGTGAGACAGCCTATCTGTGTACAAAAGAAATACAAAACAATTTCTTAAAGGAGAGGAAGCAGGAGGAGGTGGGAATCAGGAAAGGTCTCACATAGGAGTGCAGCTAGGTAGAACAGTAGATAGAATACTAAGTCCAGGGCAAGAAGACTGGAGTTTAAATCCTGACTCAGACATTTACTAGCTGCATGACCCTGGGCAAGTCACTGAACATTTTTGCTTCAGGTGCTTCATCTCTAAAACAGGGATAATAATAGTACTTAGGTCCCAGGATTGTTGTAAGGATCAAAGTGTTGAGGTTGGGAAGGGGACCCCAAAAGTTTGGGGTCACAGACCAATGTCGTGAGGTGTCTCAAAAGAATTTTCAGGCTGGAACCCATGTCCTACTCAAGGGGGAAAGTTTATTGTAATTGTAATGCTATTACAAGCGGGCTGGATTTCAAAAGAAATTAGCAGAGAAACGGAAGCAAGGAGACACATTTATCCAACTTTCTATCATTAACATCCTCATTCTATGGCCCAGAGGATCGTCTCCAGAATTTGGTTCTTGCTGACCAGATTATCAATCAGCAATGAACTGAGGAGTGGTCTCCCCAACTTGCTTCTGGCTGGCCAGATCATCAGTCGACAATGAATTGAGGAGTGGTCTATTCAGAATCAGACAGATTGTCAGAACAAAAGCATCCCTAGGCTGGGGGGGGCAAAGCCAGAAGACTTCGGAATTAGATTGCCAGAACAGAAGCCCCCCCCCCCCCAATCACTGCTCTATTTCCCTAGAAGTTATTCTCTTTCAAAAAGAGATAATATCTGCAAAGATCTTGGCACAGTATGTAGAACACGGCAGATACTTAATAAAATTCTAGTTCTCTTTCACTTTGTGAAGGAAAGGGAACAGGAAGAACTGGGAAGGGCTGATATGTGGAAATCAAGAAAGAGTTCATAAAGGAGGCAGCACTTAAGCTGACCATTTTTAGGAAATTGGAGATTTTAGCAGGCAGAGGTGAAGACCTTTAGGAGAGCATTCCAGGCCCAGGGAACAATTGCCTGTGCACATGGAGAAACGAAGGCACAGGAAACAAGGGAATCTGGGGAGAGCCTTGCAGAGGAAACAGCAATAAGGTCGAATTAGCTGGACCATGAAATATATAAAGGTGATGTGGACGTACTCTCTCCCCCTGGCAGGAAGAAGCCCATCTGGCTATTATCAGGCATAACCAATTCCCAGACTATCCTGTTTGTGAGAATGGAACTCTTTTATCAACCTCCACTGTCCATCCCCCAAATTCTGGGAATCTTTAAACAACCTTTGAGATATTGATTAGTATATCTTTTTATTTGCTTGTTTGGTTTTTTTTTTTTGTTTTGTTGTTGTTGTTGTTGTTGTTGAGGCAGTTGGGGTAAATTGACTTGTTCAGGGTCCCACAACTAGGAAGTGTTGAGTGTCTGAGGCCAGATTTGAGTCCTCCTGACTTCAGGGCTAGTGCTCTATCCACTACACCACTTAGCTATCCCCGAATAGTATATCTTTAGACAGGTCTGGGACCTGATCTGCTAGGTATATTCGATCTGGCTCCTCCTTGACCCCTCCCCAAATTCTTCCCCTAATCCTGAGAAACATCCAAGGCTGGATTTCCCCTATAAAAGATCTGTTTATGATGAAGATCTTTGCTAAGCCCTTTTCAGGTCTAAGCCACTAAGAGGTACTCCCTCTCTCCCCCTCATAGTGTCTTCCCGTATTGGTATCTTTCTCCTTATTCTAGCTCGCTCTGATTAGTCAGCTAAACTCTTCTATGGATCTAACCTGCCAGTCAGTGGAGTACTCCCACCTCATGACATGTTCCTTTGATGGATTCTTCTAAACTCTTTTCCTTAATAATGAGAACCCTATTGCTCTCCCATATCTATTTCATATTTGCCACTCCTGGTGCTTATTTTACCTCTTATTTTATCTATGGCCTCTTCTCTTAACAAACCTACCTTCTGGCAAAGAGAATGGCCATTGTGAACTTGTCACATGTTTATTTCAAATTAGGAATTGCTACCCTGATGTGATCAAAGGTGTGTAATAGATAACAAGGCCAGAAAGAGAGGTTGGAGTCTGTGAATGAGAAAAAGAAAAATGTGTATTAGATCCTGAAGATCATAGGGAGCCACCTGAGGCTCTTGAGTACAGTCAGGCCTGGAGTATTTGACAACTATGTGGAATCTAGATTAGAAAGGAGACAGATTAGAAGCAAGAAGAACAATAAGGAAAGTGTTCCAATAGTTAAAATGGCAGGTAATAAATGAGGACCTGAAAAATAGTAAAGGCTATATAAATGGAGAGAAGGAGATGGGTGAGGAAGATGCTGAGGGAAGAAATATCACATGAAGAGGCATGAAAGACCTTTTACAGTAGAGGGGAAAAAGGGAAGGGGTGAGCATTGTTTAACCCTTACTCTCAATGAATTTGACTCAGAGAGGGAATATACACACACTGAGTTGGGCAAAGAAATCTGTCTTACCCTATAGGAAGCAGGAGGGGAAAGCACAAAGAAAAAGGGGAGGGATGATGATAGAAGGGAGGGCATATTGAGAGTAAAAGGGAGGGCAAAAGCAAAACTCTAGTGAGTAGGGAAAGGGTGAAAGGAGAGGAAAATATAAACGGGGGAAAATGGGATAGAGGGAGATACACTGTAATCATAACTGTTGATGTCATGGGATGAACTCTTCCATAAAACAGATACAGAGTGAAGAATGGATTAAAAATCAGAATCCTACAATAAGTCATTTACAAAAAGACAGTTGAAGCATGGAGAGACACACAGAGTAAAAGTAAAAGACTGGAGCAGAATATGCTATGCTTCAACTAAAGTGAAAAAATCAAGGGTAGGAACCCTAATCTCAGACAAAGAAAAAAAAAACAAAAACAGATCTAGTTAAAAGAGACAAGGAAGGAAATAACAACTTGCTAAAAGATACATAGACAATGAAGTCTATACTTCACATATATGCACCAAGTGTTATAACATCCAAATTCTAAGAGAAGTTAAGTGAGTTATAGGGAGAAATAGACAGCAAAACTCTACTAGTGGGGAACCTGAACTTCCCCCTCTCAGAACTAGATAAATCTAACCACAAATAAATAAGAAAAAAGTTAAAGAAATAGAATGAATTTTAGAAAAGTTAGATATGATAGAGTTCTAGAGAAAATTGAATAGGAACAGAAAGGAATATACATTTTTCTCAGTGATACATGGCACCTACACAAACATTGACCATGTATTAGGGCATAAAAACCTCACATTAAAATGCAGAAAGGCAAAAATATTAAATGCATACTTTTCAGATATGATGCAATAAAAATTACATGTAATAAAGGGCCATGAAAAGATAGATTAAAAATTAATTGGAAAATAAACTAATCCTAAAAATGAACGGGTCAAACAACAAATCACAGCAGCAATAATTTCATCCAAGAGAACAACAAAAATGGGACAATATACCAAAACTTATGGGGTGCAGCCAAAACAGTACTTAGGGGAAATTTTATATCTCTAAATGTGTACATGAATAAAAGAGAGAGAGAAAAAGATATCAATAACTTGGGGGGGTTTACATGCAAGGGTTCTCATAAAGGCCTCATTTCTAAAATATATAGAGAATTGACTCAAATCTATAAGAATTCAAGCCATTCTCCATTTAGTAAATGGTCAAAGGACACGAACAATTTTCAGATGAAGAAATTGAAACCATTTTTAGTCATATGAAAAGGTGCTCTAAATCACTACTGATCAGAGAAATGCAAAAATAAAAATTGATAAATAAATAATATCACTTAATAAAGCAATTTTAAAAGCTAGAAAAAAAACAAATAAAAAATCACCAATTAAACACCACCAAATTAGAAATTCTGAAAAATTAAAGGAGAAATTAATAAAATTGAAAAAAAACTACTGAAATAATAAATAACATTAAAGATTTGTTTTATGAAAATAGCATTAAAATAGATAAACCTTTGGTTAAACTGATTTTTTTTTTGCTGAGGCAATTGAGGTTAAGTGACTTGCCCAGGGTCACACAGCTAGGGAATGTTAAGTGTCTGAGACCAGATTTGAACTCAGGTCCTCCTGACTTCAGGGCTGGTGGGTTAAACTGATTTTTAAAAGGAAAGAAGGAAGAAAGGAAGAATGAAAGAAAAAAACCAAATTATCAGTATCAAAAATGAAAAGGGTTTATTCACTGCCAATGAAGAAGAAATTAAAGCAATCATTAGGAGCTATTTTGCCTAATGTATGCCAATAAATCTGAAAACCTAAGTGAAATGGGTGAATATAAAAATATTAATTGCCCAGATTAATAGAAGAGATAATAAAATATGTAAACTCATTTTAGAAAAAGAAATTGAACAAGCAATCAATGACATCCCTAAGAAAAAGTCTCCAGGACCAGATGAACTTACAAGTGAATTCTGCAAAACATTTAAAGGACAATTAATTCAAATATTATATAAACCAATGGGAAAAATAAACAAAGGGGTCCTATCGAATTCCTTTTATGACACAAATATTTAAATCAGGAAGAGTCAAAACAGAGCAAGAAAATTATAGACCATTTCCCTAATGAATATTGATACGAAATTTTTAAATAAAATATTATCAAATATTATAAGCAAATAAGAACAAAGGATAATCCACCTCTCAGATCTGTAGAAAAGGAAGGAATTTGTGGTCAAAGAAGAACTGGAGTACTTTATGGAAGGCAAAATGGATCATTTTGATTATATTAAGTTAAAAAGGTTTTGTATAAACAAAACCAATGCAGACAAGATTAGAAGGGAAGCAATAAACTGAGAAAAAAAAACATTTTACATTCAAGGGTTCTGATAAAGGCTTCATTTCTAAAATAAATAAAGAATTGACTCAAATTTGTAAGAATTCAAGCCATTCTTCAATTGATAAATGGTCAAAGGATATGACCAGATGATTTTCAGATGAAGAAATTGAATCCACTTCTAATTATATGAAAAGGTGCTCTAAATCAGTATTGATCAGAGCAATGCAAATTAAGACAACTCTGAGGTACTGCTACACATCTGTCAGATTGGCTAAGATGCCAGGAAAAGATGACCAATGTTGGAGGGGATGTGGGAAAACTGGGACACTAATACATTGTTGGTGGAGTTGTGAATAGAATTCAACCATTCTGGAGAGCAATTTGGAATCATGCCCAAAAGGCTATCAAACTGTGCATACCCTTTGATCCAGCAATGGGGCCTATATCCCAAAGAGATCATAAAGGAGGGAAAGGGACCCACATGTGCAAGAAGGTTTGTGGCAGCCCTTTTTGTAGTGGCAAGAAACTGGAAACTGAATGGATGCCCATCAATTGGAGAATGGCTGAATAAATTATGGTATATGAATGTTAGGGAATATTATTGTTCTATATATTGTTCTATTTTTATCAGCAGGATGATTTCAGAGAGGCCTGGAGAGATTTACATGAACTGATGCTAAGTGAAGTGAGTACAACCAGGAGATCATTGTACACGGCAACAACAAGATTATACTATGATCAAATCTGATGGATGTGGCTTTTTTCAGTAATGAGATGATTCAGTCCAGTTCCAACAATCTTGTGATGAAGAGAACCATCTACACTCAGAGAGAAGACTGTGGGAACTGTGTGTGGATCACAACAAAGCATTTTTACGGTTTTTATTGCTGTTTGCTTGTATTTTGTTTCCTTTCTCATTTTTTTTTCCTTTTTGATCTGATTTTTCTTGTGTACCATCATAATTGTGGAAATATGTATAGAAGAATTGCACATGTTTAACATATGCTGGATTGCTTGCTGTCTAGGGGAGAGGGTAAAGAAGGGAGGGAAAAATTGGAACACAAGATTTTGCAAAGGTGAATGCTGAAAATTATCTACACATGTGTTTTGAAAATAAGAAGCTTTAATAAAAAAACAGAACAAAACTTTATTTATCAAAAAGATTACAGCAATTTATCACTAGGATAATACACTATGAGCAGGTGGGACTTATATCAGGAATGCAGGGCTGGTTCAATACTAGGAAAACTATAACACCAACAGAAATCATATGATTGTCTCAATTGATGCAGAAAAAAAATTTTTGACAAAACAAATATGCTGAGTTAGAAGGACCTGAAAGAGGTCCAGTTGGAGATGTCCAACAGGCAGGCAAGAGTCCTCTGGGAAGGCCTTCCTTTCTGTAATCATGAGGGAGTTCTCCCTTTGCTGCTTCCACCCTTTCCAACTCTGATTCCTGCCTACGAGTTGTCTTCCCCTATTAGAAGGTAAGCTCCTGCAGGGAAGACACTGATTTGCTGGCTTACAATTACAGCTAGTGCTTAACACATTATCTGGTACATAGTAGATACTTTAAAGCCACATTTTTGGTCATCCATCCACTTACTCATCTTCTCTAACTTTATTAAGGTCTTCACTGGTTACACAAGCCTATCCTATTATTTCTCTCCTTTGTGATAGTACTGCTTCTCCAATGTGTCCCTAAACAACTTGGGACTGAGACAAGACCTTCTTCTGGCCTAGAGACAAAGACACAGATATAGACACAGAATATTAGTGCTAGAAGAGATCACATTGAAGAATGAGTCCAATTGGGCCTTTCACTGCCCAAAATCACTTAGGTAGCAGGCAGCATGGCCAGTCTGAGAATCTGAGACCCTCTTTTGCTTTTGTTTTTATAAATTCTGAACTTAACAAAGACCAAAAGATCCACAAGCATTTCCATATAACAAGTAAAACAAAAGGAAGAGGGCTATATATGAAACTATGAATCTCTCTTCTATAAAACTTTCTTTTAAAGAAATAGCTAATAAGTTCCACATGTCATTTTCCAAACTATACCTCATTTGGGCTTTCTTTGAAACTTCTTTCTGGTTTTTTTGTTGTTTTTTTTTTTTAACCATTTCAACTGCCTGCCTACTTTTCTTTATTTCCTTTTTTGGCATCAATATTTCTAGCCTCTTCCCACTTCCTTCTCTTTAATTTCCTTCTTCCCATTAAAAAAGGTAGAGAGGAACCCAAAACTTTTAACAAGTATGCATAGTCAAACAAAACAAATTTAACCCAGTGGCTGTGTCTGAAAATCTGGGTCTCCTTCTGCACCTGGAGACCATCAACTGTTTGTCTGAAGTTGGCTAGCACACTCTAGCCTAAATTCTCTGGCTAATCATGGTTAGTCATTCCTACAATCAAATAAAGGACTTAACCTTTCATGGTGTGTGTCGCATTTTTTTGTCATTTTTGAACAATTCTGCTTTTCAATATGATAAGATATTCATCCAAGTTCGGCATTACTGCAAAGGATTCAAGATACCCATACTGAATGAAAATAAAAACTCACAGGGCAGCTAGTTGTTGCAATAGATAGAGCACCAGCCTTGAAATCAGGAGGACATGAGTTCAAATGTGATCTCAGACACTTAACACTTCCTGGCTGTGTGACCCTGGGCAAGTCACTTAACTCCAATTGCCACAGGAAAGAAAGAAAGAAAGAAAAACTCGCCAAAGTATGGGGTTGGGGTGGAGGGAAAATAAAAAGGAGGCAAATGCTTTACAATACTATAAAAATGCCCAGATCTTACAGGCTTACCTGGATTTTGCTGACAGTCCTAACCCTATCCTTAACTATGAATAAAAAAGTGAGTTTCATCTATAAAGATAACCTTATTGAAATCTTCAGTAAAGTCAAGGAAACAAACTTTTTTTAAGTGCTCACTGTATGCTAGGTACTGTTCCAAGTTCTAGTGATACCACAGCAAAGCAAGACTGCCATTCCTACCCTCAGAGAGGTCACACTGTAAAGGGGGTGGCTTCCCCTCACCAATAGCTGCTACAACATCTCTAACAGCCACTGAAGTGTGCTCTTCAAGAGTTATAACTTCTCCTATCTCACTGACATAATATTTGTCTTTTAAATCACGAACCCAACAAAAGAGCGTAAATGCTAATGACACAAAATCCAGTATTCAACTAAAAGAAAACTAATTAAAAGTGAGGAAACTAGCTCAAATGATTTCATATGGTTAAGATCTGATGCTCTGAGCCAGTTTAGTGATACCCCATCACTATTACAAAATGAAGTCATATTAAAAGTATTACTTGTCCCAAGTAATTCACACACCATCCACCTCAGTTCTTCCTTTGTAAAATGAAAAGGTTGAAGTAAAGAGCCCTAAGATCCCCTCTACCTCTACATCTATGATCTTATGAAAACAAGAGCCTTTTCCAAAGAGCACAAGTCTCCAAGCTGATTCTTTCATTCCCCACTCTCAGGAAAGTTTATAAAGTTCTAGATTCTTAGGGAAATGATATGTTGTAGTTTGTCTTTTGTTTTTGAAGAGAACCAACAGCCTCATGGGATGATGTCTTGACTTGGATGTGAATCGGAGTGAAGTGAAGCAGAGTCATACCAAATTGTCAGCCTCATTGTGTCTTCCAAGGTCATTGAAATCCAGCAACAAGACATAAGCCAAAGCTACAGGCTATGGCTTGGTCAGACATCTTAGTGGAAACCCTAAAACCTAAAGCGAAAAAGGCTGCTCCTTGACTCTCCCTTATTCATAACAAAGACAAGGCCAGGGAGTGATTTCGGACCCACGAAGGGGCTTCTCGGAGCCAAGTACTGGCTAAGTAGGTGACCGGTTAGTTATCACATCAGGGGGAAATGTAAACAAACTACAATTCATCCACAATGACTCCTATATCCAGTTTTACAAGGCCCAATTTCGAGTTACTAGAGGAGAAGGGGTTATTGATGCTAAGTATGAAAGAGAAAGGAAAGGAAAGCAATGACTGACTTGAAGCTCCTTGAGACTGTGTCTTCTTTATTTTCTCCCTCGATACCTTCTCAAGTAAGTCTTCCACACAGCTCCCAAAGTATTTTCTCTAAAGAAGAAGTCAAACCATATCACTCCCCTCCTCAAGAAGCTCCAGTGACTCCCTAATACCTCAAGGATCAAATACAAATTCATCTGCTTCCGTTCAAAGCCCTTCCCGCCCTGGCTCCAAGCTGATTACTCCCCCCAGTACAGACTCTAGAGTCATTGGTCCTCATACATGACATTCTGATGTAATAGAACTATGTCCCCTGATCTTTGTGGAGGGTGGGCCACCTGGCCTGGGGAAATTCCTAAAAATGATCCCCACCCATCTGAATCTCCCTTGGGAGAGCTACCTGGTTCCCATGGGAATCGCCTACTTCCAATTAATCTGTGAATCACTTTGGTCTGGGAAACAATCATAACCCTTATTGATTTGAAAATTAGCCCTTAATTGTTCCCAGCCCCAAACCATAGAAGGCTAATAAAAAATGACTCTGCATCCCAAACCTTTGCTAAATTCCTATTTGGAACTAATCCTCTGGGAAGTTGTTTCTCAGTGTAATAAATCCATTTTTTGCCCAAAAAAACTGCAAAAAACCCATCGCTGTTAGGGTATCTCACCCCTCATTTCTCATACCTCAATAATTCCAACTCCTGTTATCATGTCTTTAATCTCTCGGGAATGGCTGCCCTCCTGACTTATACCTCTTAGGCTCCCTAGTGCCCTTCAAGTCTCAGCTCCCATGCTACATGGTCAATCTTGATCCCTGCCAGTAGCTAGTGTCTTCCCTCACAATTATCTTGTATATATTTAGGTATGTGTTTTCTTCCTTGGGGGCAAGGGAGATTTCATTTGTGTCTCCATATCCTCACCATGTGACCCTTGATAAATGCTTGGTGATTCACTGAATGAACAAGTGAATAAAAGGAGAGAAAAGGAGATTTTACTCCATTGAGAAGTTTACAGAAATGGAATTCTCTCAGCAAGTCCCATTCACTGTTGATTTTCCTCATACTGCTGCCCTCCTACATCCTGCCATCTCTGGCAGACGGACCCAGATGGACAGGGAAAATGTGGGAAGGTCCATGTAGCTGGCTACCAAGCCCTTCAGCATGCTTAGTACGCAATACTTCAGTCCCTACAACTCTCTAAAACTCAGTTTCCTCCTCTGTAAAATAAAGGGGGTAGACTCAATCCCTGAGGACTCTTAGGGCCCTGGTTCTTTGAGCCTACGATCAGCCAAGAGGCTCTGGCTTCCCCTGTTGTTATCTGTTGCTCACAGGCAGTCTCACAGTGGGAGGGAGGTTTAGGTTCCCTCATTAGAAATATTGGCCTTCCTTCCCACACAGCTCAAATGCCCTGACACCCAGATTGTGGTAAGCACGGGGCCACAGAAAAACAAAGGCTTCCAAGAGCTCCTGTTTTTCCAGCCCATTAGGGCAATGGAGCAAATCACCCTGAAGTTAAAATTCCAGATGTTCCCCATCCTTGCCCATAGCCAAGCTGGTGCAGAAACCAGCCAAACAAATAAAAAGGAGCAAGAGACCATGGCCCAGGGACAATGCATATGAGACCCTCAAAGATGTGCTGCCCCACTACACGGGCCACAGCTGAGAACCCTTGGTCTGTATGGATTGCCCCACCAAGTCAGAGCCAAGTGTGAGAAGACTGAGGAGAGGAGAAAACCCCATTCAGCAAAAGAGAAGGAAAAGAGGAGGCCCAGTTCTCTCTCCACCCCCTCCACTGCAAAACCTGCACCAATCAAACCTGTTGCCAAGCTCAGGTCAACATAGACAGCATGGGACTCTGGAAATGAACCTGGAAAAGATACAAGTAAAAGGAGAAAAGAGGAGAGAGGGGAAGGGGAGAGCAAAGAAAAAAGAAGGGGGAAAGTGGGAGGACAGAAAAGTAGGTAAAGGGAGATGGGGAGAAAGGGGAAAGGAGTAGCAAGGGAGAAAGGAGAAGAAAGAAATGAAAGAAAGGGAAAAGAGAGGGAGGGAAAAAAGAAGGGGAAAGGGGAGAAGGGGGAGGAAGAGGGAGGAGAAAGGGGAAAAGAGTAATAAAAGAGAAAAGAGAAAGAAATGGAAGAAAGGGAAAAGAGAGGGAGAAAAGAAAGAAGGGAGAAAGAGGGAGGAGAAAAAGCAAAAAGAAAAGGAGAAAGAAAGGCAGTAAGGAGAAAAGAGGAGGAAGAAAGGAAAAAGAGAGAAGGCAAGAGGAGAAAGAGAAGGGGAAAATGGGAGCAGAAAGAGAGAAGGGGGAGGGGAAGGAGAGAGGAGGGAAAGGGGGAAGGAGTGAAGGGAAAGGGAGAATGAAAAGAGACACAGTCAAAAGAGAGAGAGGTGACAGGGGAGAGAGAAGAGAGAGAAAAGAAGCAAAAAAGGGGTAGGGAAACCGCAAGATTCTCCTCCATTGGCTCTAACTAAAAGTTCCCTAAACCATTTGTTTCAAAATCCACAAAGAGCCAATTCCATCAGGCTGCAGTGTTGCGACTGGAAATCCAAGTGGGCCTGAGTGAAAAAGCCAGCCGGCAAGGCCAAGCAATGAGGGAAGGCCCAATGCTGGCTCCCAGTCGGAGCCCAACGTGACAGCTCAGGAGGGGGATTGGTTCTTTTCCCCCTCCGAGCTGGGGGTGGGTCTGGGCAGCTTGCTTTTATTAATATATTTGGCTATTTTTCAGGCAAGTGGTGAAATTCGGCCTGCAATTCCTGCATTGTGCTCTCCGCCTCATGGGTCGGAGCCAATCCGCTTTGTGGGTCCTCAGTTAGGGGAGATGGCAGATGAGCCAATTGGAATGAGGAGTCTGAGGGTGGGGTCTCGACCACACAACATAGGAGGCCATCAGGAGGCAAAAGGGTGAAGTGGAAGTCCCACTGAACACGGAGTTGGAACAATCACTGCAGCATTGGGCCTGGAGTCAGGAGAACCCGAGTTCAAAGCTGGCCTTGGACACTTAACACTTCCTACCTGTGTGATGCTGGGCAAGTCACTTAACTCCAGTTGCCTCACCAAGAGAAAAATAAAGAAAACTGAACAATCATAGGGGGAGCTGGGTCAAATCTGCGCCTCAGTTTCCCCATCTGGAAAAAGAAGGATAACAATCTCTTTACTACCTTTCTCATAGGGTAAAATAGGAAGGCATTAAAGAAATGTGAATTGTCAGAAATGCGATAACATCAAAGGCTGTGACCCCCAATTGGTGAGGGGCCACCAGATTTGAGAAGAGGAAGCCTGACTTCTGGGGTTCCTGGGTACAGGTGATGACAACTCGATACAAGATTTTTAGAGTCAAATGTTAACCCTTTCCTATAACCCCCAAAAGAGGCCCTAGGAAAACCCAATTTCCTTTTATGAACCCTCTTCACTAGAAAATTATTTTCTGTGACAATAAAAAAGTGGCTCGGTCAGGCAGCAATTTCCTCCAGCGTAGACAAGGGGTCCAGAGGTTTGTCAAAGGCCTGAATGGGCACTATCCATTCCCACCGTTGGCCTCCCTGTGTTTGAGCAGAAAGCCAAATCTACCACCTTCCCCCCACCCCAACCTCTACTATGATCCTTCATAGAGAAGTCTGCCTCTTCCTTCTAAGAAGTCCCACCAGCCATTGCTCCTTGGTGTAATGCAAGTCAAGTCAACAAGTCAACCAACATTTATTAAGCACCTTACTGCCTGATCAGCACTGTGCTGAGCACTAAGAATACAAAGAAAGGCAAAAGGCAGGCCCTGCTCATTAGGAGTTCACAATCATGAAAACAACTGTGTACAAACAAGGGGGGGGGGGAGACAGAGACACAGACAGAGACAGAGACAGTGACAAATAGAAGTGGGGAGGCAAACAGAGAGAGAGAGAGAGAGACAGAAAGAGAGAGAGAGATGGAGAGAAGGGGAGGGACAGAGAGAGAGGAAGAGAAAGACAGGACAGAGACAAAGAGAGGATAAATTCAATAATCTTTATGTCAGAAGGTCTGGATTCAAGCCCTCCCCTTCCCAGTTATGTGGCCCTGGAGAAGTCACACCCTCTTAGGCCCCAGTGACACATGAGAGTTTTTGGAACAAGACACTTCATCTCCCGGAGCCAGACATTTGGACTGGTTGGCCCCCATCCAGAGAATGCCGTCTCTCCTTATCTGTAATTTTGGTTTTCCTAGTTTCCTTCAAGACCCAGATAGAATTCCACCTTCTGTAAGAAACGATTCTCCAATCCCTCTCAATTCTAGAGCTTCTCTCTGCTGATTACTTTCTGTTTATTCCATGTAGAGCATGTTTGTTCATAGTCATTGGAGCGTTATCCCCTCTCTTGGTCTTTGAGCTCCTCTAGGGCAGGGACTGTCTTTTGCCACTTTTTGTATCCCCAGCACTTGGCACAGTGCCTGACACATAGAAAGCATTTCATAAATGTTTACTGATTAACTTCCCTTTGCCGAGCTTCGGGTTCCTCATCTGTAAAATGAGGGTAATCACCCCCCAAGTCATGCAGAAGGTGTGAGAAAAGCGGTCTAGAAACAAGGGAGCTCTCGTGAGCGCCATTCTCACGCACAACTTGAATGAAGGCACAAGTGGGCATGCTTGACGCCATGTAAAATGCTAGATATATAGAGACAAATGACAGAACTTGCTCTGAAGAAGCTGAGATTTTGGTGGAGGAGGCAGCCCATATTGGAGAGTAGGGCGGAGACACGAGGCTGGTGAGTGGAACTATGGGGCAATGCGTTCTTGTCGAGCTCTTTCCAGAAGCAATGGTAGCACTGATCTGATTACCGCTTCCAAGGCAAGACATGGAAAGCTGGGGTTTAAAGGGAGAATTTTCAGTCACCCAGCAGTCAGGGTAACTCGTTCCCACAGCCAAGTGGCAAAGGTGAGTCAAATGGTGTCTGGATGAATGGATATCAATGGTCATAGTCCCTAGTGGCAGAAGAGTGGCAGGGGCCAGATAGATGGCAGGATGATTACACAGGGTAGGCCCTGGTTTCCTTGGGGTTGCTCGATGAGACATACTTAAAGAAATTGGGCTCTGCCTATCAGGTTTGTGCCTTGCCATGCATAAGTGGCTTATCCCAGCCAACTCCATTGCCAGGTCCATTACCATTCAGAGAAAGCCAAGGGCTAGCCCAGGCCTAGCTGGGCAGAAGAGTTCATTTAAAAGTCAGAATTGGGGAAAGGAGATAATGAATGGCCTCCAGGCCCCAGGGAGCACATAGGTGCTTAAAGGTCACCTTGAGGGCAGAGAGTAGAAGTTGAACAGATGACCACTGGTGGATGAGGGCATCCATAGACCTACCTGGTCCCTCAGATGCTACGAATAGCTGAATTTGAAAGATCTGACAATGATGGTCATGGGAGAGAGAGACTGGCCTGAGAGGAGAGGCAGTGGAAAAAAAAACCAAGAAAATGTGGCGCCTGGAGTCAGGAAATCTGTGTTGGAGTCTCACCTCCAGCACCACTGGTTCTATTATACTGAATGAGCTAGAAGATGCAGAGCTGCGAGGAAGGAGCTCAGAGAACCTTGCATCTAGATAGCGGCCTGGTAGATCACTGAGTCAGGAATTCTCGAGCTCAAATACAGCCTCACATACTTACTAGCTGTGTGACCCTACACAAGTCATTTTACCTCACTCAGCCTCAGCTTCCTCATCTGCAAACTGGGGATAATAACACCTATCTCCTAGGGTCATAATGGGGATCACATGAGGTAACATGTTAAGTGCTTTGTAAAACTTTTAAGGGACTGCTAGATGGCACTGCAATGGATAGAGCACCGGCTCTGAAGTCAGGAGGACCAGAGTTCAAATCTAGCCTTAGACACTTAACACTTACTAGCTGTGTGACCCTGGGTAGGAAGGAAGGAAGGAAGGAAGGAAGGAAGGAAGGAAGGAAGGAAGGAAGGAAGGAA
>JAJPUD010001812.1:210753-228913 GCA_023553655.1 Myrmecobius fasciatus
AGGTTCTGGCCAGGAAGAGAGAGAGAAATAGAAAGAGAGAGAAAGAGAAGGGGGGGGGAGAGAGGAAGGAGGAAACAAGTGCTAACAACTATTATTATCATTATCTCAAGCTGGAAGAGACTTGCAAAAGGCATCTAGGTCACATTATCTGTCTAGTAGGGTGCAGAGTTCCCTCCTCCTCACATTCTTCACCTAATACAATCTCTAGTTTTCTTGAAGGCTCAGCAGCCAGATGAGAACCTTCTGAACCATCTTATCCTGGCTGCCACAAGTTGCTAATGCCTCTCTCCACAAATCACCTCAAATATATTTTTGTCAATCCTTATACATGGCCTTCCTAGAGGGCAAAGGAAAACAAGTCCTGACTTTGAAGTCAAGAAAGCCCTGTTCTGACATTTACTAACCGTGTCACAATGAGCCAGTCGCTTAGCCTCAGTTTTCCTTATTCAAAACCTGGGGAAACCACCTGTAGTATTTCTCCAGTTGCTATTTTGTGGGGATCAAATGAGATAACGTACATTGTTTTGTCCCATGGACCTCTTTGGCTGTTTTTTTTTTTTTTTTTTTGCCTTTCCTTGTAGCTTAGTGCTTAGCAGAGTGTCTGCCATAGAACAAGGACATTGCCTGATTTGACTTCCAAGAGACATGCTCATATCTCCTAGGATCTTGGGCATTAAAAGATGACCTCCCAGAGGTCATCTAAACAAGGACTTCTTAAACTTGTTCCACTCACAACCCCTTTTTGCCCAAGAAATTTTTATACAACCCCAGGTATATTAGTATATAAAA
Source organism: Myrmecobius fasciatus (assembly GCA_023553655.1). NCBI lineage: Eukaryota > Metazoa > Chordata > Mammalia > Dasyuromorphia > Myrmecobiidae > Myrmecobius > Myrmecobius fasciatus. Next base: position 211,543 of record JAJPUD010001812.1, read on the forward strand.
TAGTATACAAATCAAACATTTACTAATGATAAATCATAATTCCATAACTCCCACATTCAGTTACATGACCCCATGTAGGATCATGACTCGCTTTTGATCCAACCATCCTTAAACCAATAAGCCCCCTACAATAATGTAAACAAGTCATTCGTCCAAGTCCCTCCTAAAGATACCAGGTTGAGGGAAGCACTTTGGGAGATTGTGAAGCATTAGGAAGTCTTCCTTATTTGGTGACTAAATCTAAACAACTTAAACCAGCCATCTGGGTGTCAGTTTCCCCATCTATAAAATAAGCAGTCAAAAATAGACAATCTTTAAAGGTTTCTTTTAGCTCTAAAAGTCCATGCTCCCAGCCCAGATAAATGAGAAGTAAGGAAAGAACTGAATTATATATGGCCTCGTAGGTGTTTCCCATCTTTAGCATCTGTTCTTGAGAGGGTTAGGAGCTATTTTGTTTTTGGAAATGATGGGGTTTGGTCTTTGGTGCTCTAATTATGCATTTACATATCTACTGGACGGCTGGAGCTAAAATGGTTAAAGAAGCAAGATTGCTTGATTTTGAGTCACTGAAAGGAGGTTTCAGCTATAGGAAACCGGCCTCATAATCACTGCGGGGTCAGAAGTGGGGAAACCTTAGGTGTCGGTTGGACCAAGACTGCATTCATCATTATTCTCAACGAGGATCCATGTAGCTTTTCCTCCGGGCCCTTCAATGAGGGAGAGGGACTGGGTCACATCTTGTGGCAGTTCATTTAACTTTGGGATAGCTCTGATCATTAGGAAGATTTTGGTGATGCTGCACCCATTCTTTAATCACAGTTGCTGTCCACTGCCCCTATTTCTGCAGACCAGGGCCAAGAGGAACAAAGCTATTCCTTCTCCCAGGAGACAGTCTTTCAAATGTTTGAAGACATCAAACATCCTCCCTACACTCCCAAAGCCTAAGAGATTTTGCCAGATGTTTTGCTAAAATCTGGGTAAACTATTTTCTAGAGAATTCACAAATCTACCAAACTAGTAACCCTATCAAAAGGGAAATAAGACAAATCTGGGATGACCTATTCTTGATGAGTCACACTGACTTTCTGTGACCATGATCACCTAGATGTTCCCTAACAAATCCTTTAATATGTTGCAGGATTTTGCCAGGAATCAATGTCCAGTTCACTGGTCTATAATTTTCCATGTGTATAATATACATGTTCACACACATATGTATATTTGTCTGCCAAACTTCTTACTCTTGCTGCCTCAAGTTTCTAATTACCTAATCACAGCTTTTTCCCCATCTCCATTTGCTGAAATCCCAGCTGTCCTTTAAGACCCAACTCAAATACTGTCTGCTCCACAAAACTCTCTCTTAATCCCCTACAGATGGTATTTCTCCATCCTCAGATCATTCTCTGTCCTTTGTACCTCTCCTTTTCACCTTTGCATTTATCATTTGTGTAATCTGTGGAACTGTCCTAGTTCCCTACGAGCCTCTTGATGACAATTTTTTTTATTTTAATTATGCTTTAATTATCTTTGTATGGCCCAAAACGTCACGCAAGATAGTTTCCTAAATGTTTGTTGATAGATGCCCATAGACTGGGGAATGACTAAACAATCTGTGGTACACAACTGTAACCCAATGTTACTATACCATAAGAAACTATGAATGGCATGGATTCAGAGAAGCACATAAAGACTATAGCAATCAATCAATAAACAGCCAGGCACTGTGCTAAGTGCCGGGGATACAAAAAGAGGTAAAAGACAGTCCCTGGCCTCCAAGAGTTTACAATCTAATGGGAGAGACAACAAGCAAGCAAAAGGAGTGGGTGACATGGGGCTAAATGGAAGATAATGGAGCACGGGAAGGAAGAAGACTTCTTAAAGCCTTCCTATATGGAGAGATTTTTGTTGACACTTAAAGGAAGCCATAGAGGGCCTGATGCAGGAGGAAGTGAACAGGACCAGGAAAAGGATTTACACCACTACAAGAACGTAAACAGAAAAGACAACAACAACAACCCAATAGAGCACAGTGGCCAAACTAATAGCCAATCTTGGTTCAGGAGAGATTGAGCAAATCTTTCTCCCCTCTTGGCAAAGGCCCAGAGGCCTCTGGGGTGGAACAGCATTCACTGTCAGATGTGGCTAATGGGACTGGATGTTTGGCTCAATGGGTTTCCTTTCCTGGCACTTTTTGTATTCTTTGACATAAGAAATGGCTTGCTGGGTAAGGGAAGGAGCAGAGATATCTTTGGAAATGAAGGTGAATATAAAATAAAATACTAATAAAAATGGGGGGAACCAAATCAGTGATTTCATTAATATAAGAAATTCCCAGGGAGAAATCCCCCCCATTAATGCAGTTTGACACCGGCTGAGCAACTCAGGGTCTTAGATTGCTGCATGGAGCATCAAAATGTTATATAACTAGCCAGGGTCACTCATTCAGAAAGCAGGGGTGGGCCGTGGACCCCTTTCTTCCCAATTTCAAAGTCTCTATGCTGGACTGTTTGAATGAATGGAATGAATAAACGAGACAATTCATTCACTCCTCCCAGTCAGCCCTGGGATTCTCCTTGGTTCCACCAGGACTGGCTCTGCTAAGTTCGATCATCATCATAGTAACGGCGTAGGAAGTATGGGAAGGACTGAAGAATGCTCTGTGGCTCTGAAGATTTCATCCAAAAAAGTATTGGCTTCAAGTCCTTGGGAACCTCTCGGCAGCTTGTGGTTGAAACTAATTAGAGGGTTGGTGATGAAAGCCCAAACATTCTAGGATCACTCGTGTTGGGGCACGTGCAAAGGGTGTGTGCCTTCCTGCTCTTACAACTCTCATCAGTTTTTCCTATCATGCTGGAAAGGAAAGGAAAATGAGGATGAAAATGGGGCCTGAAATGGGCATCCAGCAAAAATGGCACTTCCTTCCCATGTCTAATAGTAAGAGAAACATAGGAGAAATATGGGTGAGAAAACTCACTGGTCTGAGTTGCTGGACCGGATGGGCAGAAAGCTAGAGTGAAAAGGCAGGGATATGTGTAGTTACTCACTGACATCAAGGCAAAATAGACAGACAACATTTTCTGGATTGAAGGCGGAAAAAGTTGGGTTCAAATCCTACCCGTGACCTTTACTAGCTGCGTGGCCATAGACCTTCCTGGGTCTCAGTTTACTCACTGACAAAATGACAGGGTTTAAGTCAATAACTTCTTAAGGTCCCGTCTAGCTCTAAATCTATGATCGTAGATCATACTATTTTATAATCTCATACCCCATTACTCCAAGACTTTGTCCCCTTCCGATATAATCATGATTCATTAGAAAACAAGCCAAAAAAGAAAAGAAAAGGAAATCACAACGACCAAGATCACTAAGTTCCATAAGACCTACAGGTGGAAGGGACTTGAGATGTCAACAAGTCCAAGGTGCTCAATTTACATGAGGAAATTGACTTGCTCAAAGTCATATAAGTAGTAAGTGGCAGCTAAGTAGCATAGCAGATAGAGTGCTTAACTTGGAGCCAGGAAGACTTGAGTTCAAATTCTGTCTGAGTCACTTAGTAGATTTGTGACCCATAGCAGGCCAGCTACCCACTCTGGGCTTCAGTCTCCTCATCTATTAAATGGAGATTGCAGTTGCATCTAATTCACAGGATTGTTGTGATGATCAAATGAGATAATACATACAACGCTTTGCAATTCTAAAATGCTACATAAATGCTACTAATATATATTAATATAAATGATGATCATTAGATCATCATTATCAACCCCAAATTTGGACTAATCTGCTTAACCACTCTTATTTTCCAATATGCCAAACAGCAGATTTGTTTAACTAACTTCAAAAAAAATCGTCTCCATGTTAAATTGTCTCAATCACTGCATCTCAGGGTAAGAAGTGACCTCAGAGTTCTTAAGATACTGGAGCCAACTCATGTATGAGCAAGAATCCCCTCTAGACTATCCCCAAGAAGTTGTTCTCCAACAATCACTAATAAATTTCCAATAAGAGGACTTATTTTGTATTCCGCTTTTGGAAAGCTTGAATCATGAGGAAGTCGTTGGTTCCCCCCCCCCTTATATTGAACTGCAATCAAATATGAATTGCCAATTTCCATCCATTTTCCTAATTCATTCTCTCTGGAACTAAGTAGAATAAGTGACATGTCAGCACTCCATATCCTCCGGAGAACCAGGGAATCAGAATATGAGTCGGAAAGAGTCTCCGAAGTTATGGGGATTCAATTCTACATTAGATGTATCATCCAGCCTCTACTTGACAACATCTGAATTTGTCCATTTCACTTTGGGGCAACTTTAATGGCTCAGAGATGTCATAAGTCTTTTCTCCAAGCTAAATACCCCAAGTTGCCTTAAACAGATCCACACACAATATGGCTCCAAGTGCCCTAACCATCCTTGGTTGTTCTCTTCCATATAATCCAATCTAACAAGCCCTCAATCAATATTGACACCATATTCAATGGCAGCTGGATGGTGCAGTAAGAGTAAGGGGTGGAGGTGGGGAATAGCCAGGAAGATTCCCTAAATTTAAATCCAACTACAGATACTTACTAGCTGTGTGACCCTGGGCAAATCATGTTTACCCTGTTTATCTCAGGTTCCTCATCTGTCAAATGAGCTGGAGAAGGAACCAAAAACCACTCCAGTATCTCTGCCAAGAAAACCACAAATGGGGTCATGAAGAGTCGGATGTGACTAAAATGACTGAATAACAACAATACTGAATACAACAAGGTACAAAGACAAAAAGGAAAATACACACACACACATACACACAGCCTTTGCCCTCAAGGAACTTACATTCTACCAGGGGAATACAACCTGTATGCAGATAAAAGTATGATCATCTCAATAGGAATAAAGCACTAATAATGGCAGGATCAGGAGCTATGGAGATAAAATTTCCTTCCCCAAAATAAAATGTAGCACGTGAACTGAACCTGAAAGGACAGCAGGGATTCAAGAAGCAGAGGTGAGAAAGGAGAGCATTCCACTTGTGGGAGATAGCCTGTGAAAAAGGCACTAAGACAGGAAAAGGAAGAGGGAGTTACACAACAGCAAGTAAGCCACTTTTACTGGGACAGAGAACATAAAGGTGAGTAATGTGAAGTAAGCTGCACAAGGTAGGTTGAAAATAGATGGCAAAAGAGCTTTAAAAATCAAGCTGCAAAATTTGTGTTGTGTGATCATAGCAATTGGGAGCCATGGAAGTTTCTTAAGCAAAGGAAGGGCAAAATCAGCATTTTCACAGCAACAGAGGTGGGGACTTGGACCTAGGTCTTCCTAATTCCATCCACCTTAATATGCTACTGCCTCTACCACTCAAGGTCACTGCCATATCCTAATGAGGCACCTGGGCAAGATTCCTGCAGATGGTGTTAACTTGGTCTTGTAACAATTATAGCAGTCAAAGTTGCTGTTTCCATAAATGTTGAGATTTACAAAGCGTTTTCCTTTCCAACAACACTCTGCTCCAAGGCTTGCAGTGTTTATAAGGTGCAATCTAGAACCAGAATGATTATAACCATCAGAGAGATGAGGAAACAGGTTCAGAGAATTTCAGTCACTTATCCAGTCACACAACTGGCAGCCAAAGCCCACCAACAGCCTCTGCTAAAGATAAGCCAAGCTAAAAGAGACCAAGAGAAAACAGAATATTGATGTAATATTCAGCCAAGAGGTTCCCAGCCTAGGAGCCATGGTGTTAGATGTAAATATTCATCCAGCCAGAGAGAGCACTGTCCATGCAGTATCAGAGTCGGGTATGGATTCCAATTCCAGCTCGGTTGGGTGACTTTGGGAAAGTCACTTCCCCTTTCTGGGCCTTGGTTTCCCCCACCATTAAATAAGGAGTTGGGATTAAGTGAGCTCCAGGATTTTCTTTGGCCCTATGATTCTATGAGATCTATGCAAAAGGTCAAGGTTGGCTAAACAAAGCAACTGCTTGGTGTAGGAGAGACCCTTTAGAGTTCAGAAATGAAGAAATACTTGTGTAGAAAGTTTTGAGGGCCTGTCCTTGGAAGTCCAGGACTTCTACAGCACAGCTGTGATGGCGAGGCATGAATTGGAAAGGTGAGAGGATGAGGGGGAAGAGGAAGGTTTAGCACGATGAACCAAAAGGGGAAAGGTTGTATTACACTCCAGCTATCCAACCTTCCTGGGACCAGAGCATGAAAAAGACCAAAATCCCAGGACTTTTAAGGTCGGCACCTTCCAAATCACAAAGTACTAAGTCAACAGAACGATGACATCTCAGAGAGCAATGGGGGGGAAGGGGGCAGTAGCCAAAGCCCTTAATTACAGCAAGACAGAACAAAAAAGCATCCAGAGAATCTGACCTAAGGCCAATCGGGCAATCCCTCAGTTGCCCAATCTGTAGATGGGGGAGGTTGGACTAGAGGAAGATCCAATATCCTGGACTCGAGGTAGCTTTAACATTAACTCCAAAGTAAGCACAAAGAAGGCAACACAATCAGTGACAAGCATATAAACAGAAAGGAACAAAACCCAAAATATTATAGAGTTACCAATGCCCAAGAAACTTGATCCTCAAGAAGAGGAGAAAATATACCCCCACCTTCCTTGCCACTCTTGGAAGACTATGGGCATGGAATACTCTGTAGACTCTCCAATTCCCCCAATGTATTGGTCGGTTTTCCTGTATCGATTTCCTTCTTTCTTTTATTATACTGTTACAAGGGATGGCTCTCACTAGACAGGGGAGGGAAGGAGGCAATTTAGAAATGAAGGCAATAGAAAAATAAAAGCGAGCAACCCAAATATCCAAGCATAAACAGACACTAAAACAACAAAGCAGCATTCAATGACTCCATGCCCCTCAGAGCTCAATCTAAGAAGAAACAACCCCTGAGAAGAAGCATTCCCCGAGAGGAGGGTCATATTTCTTACAATGGGAATATCCACTATTTGCCTACTTTTCAGGATGTCCTAGATGGAAGCAATCTTTTGGGGTATACTCTTTGGCAGGACATGGGAATGACATCTGCAGGAATGGACAGGGGCGCCATTTCTCAGGAGCTGCACTAAAGAGCCTTTGTGTCCAATGACTTTGGAAAAGAAACCTGCCTGGCATTGACCTGCTGCCAGAGACCACCAGGGCAGAGCTGCTTGGCCACTGCTTCACGGGTGTCCTGAATAGGTTCCCGGGACTGGAAAAATAGGGCAAACTGGGGGGCCGGGCATGAGAAATACTCCTTTGCTAAGAAAGGGAAGAATTGTACCGACATGCCACCGGGTTGGGCAATTTGGGTGAAAGACAGAAGGCCTGGGAAGTTGAGCATTTGCCACAAAGGCTAACAATAATACAGTTATCCCTTCCATATCTTTCAACTTTCCTCAACATGGTTTCAACATGTCATGAGATGGTATAAATGGGATTTTTAGGGGAGTTTTGTGCAAAACTCAAGGCCAGCAGATGACATACAAAAAAATAACTTAGAAACCCATAAATGAATAAAATGTATGTATATTATCAGCATAGTTTATTTTTATTGAAGTTTTTTATTTTCAAAACATATGCAAGGATAATTTTTCAACATTGAGCCTTGAAAAACCTTGTGTCCCAATTTTCCCTCCCTTCTTCTCACCCCTTCCCCTAGATGTCAGATAATCCAATATATGTTAAACATGGTAAATACTTGTTAAATCTAATATATGCATACTATAATCTTCCGGCACAAGAAAAATCAGATCAACAAGGGAAAAAATGAGGAAGAAAATAAAATTCAAGCAAACAACAACAAAAAGAGTGAAAATGCTATGTTGTGATCCACCCTCAGTTCCCACAATCCTCTCTCTGTGTGCAGATGGCTCTCTTCAACCCATGATCATTGGAGCAGGCCTGAATCATCTCATTGTTGAAGAGAGCCATGTCCATCAAAACTGATCATCATATAATCTTGTTGCCCTGTATAATGATCTCCTTCCTGGTTCTATTCACTTCCCTCAGCATCAGTCCATGCAAGTCTCTCCAGGCCTCTCTGAAATCGTCCTGCTGGTCGTTTCTTACAGAACAATAATATTCCATAACATTCATATATCATAATTTATTCAGCCACTCTCCAATTGATGGGCATCCCCTCAGTTTCCAGTTTCTAGCCATACAAAAAGGGCTGCCACAAACATTCTTGTACATGTGGGGCCCTTTCCTTCCTCTAAGATCTCTTTGGGATAGAAGCCCAATAGAAACACTGCTGCGTCAAAGGGTAGGCACAGTGTGATAACCTTTGGGCATAGTTCCAAATTGCTCTCCAGAATGGTTGGATCAGTTCACAACTCCACCAACAATATATTAGTGTCCCAGTTTTCCCATATTCCATATCCCCTTCATCATTATCTTTTCCTGTCATCTTAGACAATCTGAGAGGTATCTAAATTTGCATTTCTCTGACCAATAGTGATTTGGAGCACCTTTTCATATGAAGAGAAATGGTTTCAATTTCTTCATCTGCAAATTGTATGTTCATATCCATATTTTAGCTTTTAATACCATAATAATTTGGACTTCTCTGGTACAAGAGGAGGACCAAAAAATTTTACAAGGATTTTCCAGATCAAGGGGACACTGTGCTCATAACGCCCCATCCCTTCATGATGTAGGTACTGATGTTTAGGGAGCACCTTAAGGTTTACAAGCACCTTCCATATCTGATTATTTTTGCACCTCATGACAATCTTGTGATATAGCTACCACTGGCAACATTATCCCCATTTTACAGATAAAGAAACTGAAACTCAGAAACATTAAGTGGTTTACTTAGAGCTGCAGTTAGTAAAGTGTTTTATGCATAGTCTGAACCTACGTGTCCAGCATGATTTTCCATGAATCATATCCCATAGAAGAAGGGGGTAGAGTCATCGTAGTGAGACCTATAGAAAGGCGCATAAGCAGACCAAGAATGGATAAGATTGGCCAGAAGTCCAAACTTCAGAAAAAAGGGGGAGAAGGAGGAGAAGGAGAAGAAGAAGAGAAGAAGAGTATTTATTTTTATAGTAACATTATAACATCTATATAATAATATCATCATCATTGCTAACATGCAAGGTTTGCAAAGTGCTTTATATATACCATCTTAAATGTTGGAGGTAGTTTGGAGCTATTATTATCCCCATTTGACAGATGAAGAAACTAAAGCTGAGAGGTTACATGACTTGCCCAGGGTCACACAGCTAGGAAATGCCCGAGGATGGATACAAAAACTTATACCCCAAAGTGGTTTTGAGCAAGGGATCTCCAGTACTTCCCAGCCCTCCCCTACATAATGAAAGGATTGGGTAAGTAATTTCTGAAGTCCCTTTCAGATCTAAATGGCACAAGAGCTAGTAGAAAGAAGGCAACCTTTCTTTAAATGAAGGGTTTTTAAACAGGGGTCAGTGAATTTGGGGAGTCCAAATGTGGACAGGAAAAAAATGTGCATCTTTATTTTCACAAAATTTCAGATTTCCTAAATTTAATTTAAATATGTTATTCTGAGAAGGGGTCTATGGGATCCCCCAGACTGCCCAGGGGTCTAGGACAAAGCTTCTTGCACAGTGGGTCACAACCCCACATGAGGTCACATGATTGAATGCAGGGGTCTCGAATAATCTGTCAACAGTAAAAGATATCAAATATTCTGCAAGGTATAATTCTTTATCTGAAATTAAATAAGCACATTCATCTCATTAGTAGGCAAATCTGCTTTTGTCTTTAATAAATGGTAAAATTACACATATACCAAAGAATTGTTTTAAAATAAATTTCTTTATGATTTATCATCAGTAAATGTTTGCTTTATATAGCTATTTTATATTCCTATATGCCCAGGGGCAAGTAAAAATTTCTCAAGTGAAAAGGGGTCACGAGTAGAACACGTTTAGGAAGCACTGGTCTAGGACACCAAAAAGATCAAGAGCCCCTAACTGAAAAAGAGATCATTCACCAGGAGTGCCTTCTTCTCCCCTACTCTCTATCTAACTCCCCCCTCTCCAACATCATCCCCTGTTTTCTCCTCTATCACTCTAACTTCAGATGAAGGAGGAAGGTAGGAATGTATAAAGCAATTATTAAGTGCTTACAAGGCACTGGGCCTCTAAATAGAAAAGCAAGCCCATCCCTGCTTTTCAGGAGTTCACCTCCAAATGGGGAGATGACATACAGGAAGGGTCCCATAGTCCTTAGCACGCAGCACCAAAGCAGACGGGAATGCCTCTGAACAAAATCCTACTTGACAGTGCCAAGAACTTTCTTTTCTAGCTCTTCAGCACCTGTGGCTGTAGCATCCACAGAATCAGTCACCAGACTGCATCTTCCCAGGACGATGTCTAAAGACCTTGGGCTGGGAGCACTGACTGTCCTAAAGGCTCCTGGGATATCTGCATCAGGATCCAAGGGGAGGGAGCACTGGTTTGATTTGCCTTCACATGTTGCTTCCTGCCTCTCTCTTAAGGTGCCTTGCTGCTTCAGCTAGGCTGACTTCCCTGGGACTGAGAGTCGGTTGGCAGTTGGTAAGGGTGCCCAGCCTCTTCTCCACAGGAGCCATCTCCCTGGATAATGACCATGAGGGCTAGGCTAGATGCAGGGCCAGGGGTCTGAGGGGGTACTACTACTACTATTCCTTGCCAAGGTCAACTTCTCAGCTTGTATCCTTGAACCTATCTGCTCCAATAAACTGCCCCACACCTCTAATAGCCAATCTCTCTCTTCTGGTTCCTTCCTGGCAACCTATAAACACACTCGGGCCTCCCCAATCCTATAAAAAACCCTTATTTGAGCCATCTGCCTCTTCAGATTATCATCCATTAGTTCTTCTCTAGTTCATAGCCAAACTCCTAAAAAATAAGACAGGGGAGATAGATGTACAGTTAGATTTTTAGGACCACTCCATTGCAGGGCACCAAAATAGTTAATAGAGAATATGTCCTGCCAAAAAACCTTTATATTAAAAAAAATCAAATAATGAAATTCAAGGAAGAATGCTGCTTATTGCTTCTATTTCCTGTCTTCAACTTCTCATAAACCGACTTCTGACCCTGTCACTTGAGTGAAGTTTCACTTCATCTGCCCAAAGGTACCAGTGATGTTCTCTGCAAAATCTCAAGACCTTTTCTCAGTTCTCATTCTTCCTGATGTCCCTATATCTCTTCCTGGATATTCCCTCTTCTGAAGGTTTTGGTGATAATGTTCTTTCTCTCTCAGCTTTTATTTCGGTCTGATCACTCCTTGTCAGCTTCTTTTGCTGGATCACCATCCACACACCATCCCCAACTGTTAGTATACCCTAAAACTTTGTCCAGGACCCTCCTCTCCATGTACCATTATCCCTTCCACATCGTGACTTTGCCCCTCACAGTTTCACCATATCACGGACTGGCATCAGGGATTAAATGAGAATTTGGGGGGAGTTTTGTGGAAGCCACAAACAACCCCCCAAAAGTTTAGAAGCTCAGAAGTGCATAATGTCCAATATAGTATAATATAAATATATTTAACTTTGAATGCAATAAATATATACAATTTCTTTTCTGGTGCAAAGGGAAAGCCAAAAAATTTTATAAGGATTTTCCAGATTTGGGAGGGGGACACCACACCCCTAAGCACCGTGATGTGGAAGGGATAACTGTATGTGACATTATCAGTTCATATAAACTCAATGATTCTCTAAACAGATGACTCTGAGACCTACGTATCCAGCCTCAGTGTCTCTTCCAAACTCTGGTCCCTCATGACCAGCTGTCATGTTGGCGCATGCCAATGGATGTCCCATAAGCACCTCAAATTCCAATACAAGACAAGACCCATTATCTTTTGGGGAAGGCAGCCTTCTTTCAGACTCACTTATTTTGGGCATGGACACCACCATCCTTCCAGTTACCTAGGTGCGTGACTTTACGATCCCCCTCAGCTCTTCACGTATCCCATTGGCACCGTCAGCTCTCCCTCTGCAGCATTTCCTCTCCCATGTATCCCCTTCTCTCTACTTACATGGCCACCACCCTCATTCCAGCCTTCATCATCTCTATTCCAGACTCTTTTCTAGGTACTCCAAAGCTCCTAGTTGGTCTCCCTCCTCTCCAATCTCTCCTCCACACACTGCTGAAGCATTATGCATAAGTCTAGCAAAGCTACAGCCTAATAAACTCCCGTGACTTTGATCACCCTACAGGATCAACTACAAGATCCTTTGTTTGGCAACTGAAGTCCTTGTGACCCAATCCCTGCCTTTTCCAGGCTTATGGTATCCCCTTCACAAACTGTCCATCCCATTCAGGCTAGCCATCTTGCTATTGCTCACACTGGCCCCTCCATCTCCCACCTCCATGTCTTAGCACTGCTATCCCCCATGGCTGGAATACCTCCCTCCTCTCCTTCCCTCTGCCCTTTCTATATCTTGCACATCCATTGTTTGCATGTTGTCTCCCTCATTAGACTGGGAGCTCCTTGAAAGCAGAGGCTGTTTTTGCCTTTCTTTGTATCCTCAGAATTTAGCACGGTGCCTGAAACTCAGGCAACACTTAATAAAACTGACCAACTAGATCTGGGGTTCTTAAATTAGGGTCCATGAACTTGGTTTTGGTTTTAATATTTTGATAACTCTATTACAACACACCCCTATGTATTTAAAAACTAGGATCGATGGTCAGGAGGTGCAAAGGGGCAAATATTAGACTTTCCTAACTCAAGCTATCTAAGAACATCTGGAAGTAGTGCTTTCCCCAGCACTAAAGGTCTTCCAATTGAGGCTGGATGACTATTTGCCAAAGATGTGATCAAGACTATTTCTTGAACTGGATGGCCTGTGAAGGACTTTCCAATTCTGAGATTCTGTGATTCTGTCCTTGTTCGACACTCAATTGTATGACCCTGGGCAAATTATTTAACCTCTGTACCTCAGTTTCCTCACTGGAAAAGGGGGATCACAATACTTATATATCAGTTGGTTAATGGGAGGTAAGTACTTTGTAATCCTTTTCAAAATGTGACACAAAAGGTGAGTTATGATACTTCGGCTTACACCTACGTACGCCCAACACAGGAAATGGTTGAGATTTCATTTGGAGGCCAAGAAGAGACTTGAAGGGTGAGGCTTCAGGGTGCTTCATGGAGAAGAGCTTTGGTGTAAGAAAGGAGGGGAAAGGAGGGCAAATGAAGATAAGGTGGTAAGGACTCTGGCAATTTTGGGACATGGAGGGTAGAACTTGTGGCCATCTGGCATTTGTCACAGGGGAAAAGGAAAGAATGATGGGTACGAAACAAGGGACTTCAAAACGACCAGCTCCTTTGAATAGCATCAGCTTTAGTGTTTGTGAGCAGATGTGATGGGAGTTGTAGCCAGAGGACAGCTGATATGTTTGAGAAAGTGAGATGTTGATGAGTCAAATTAGAAAATCAACTTCTGGACCTCAGTTTCCTCATCTTAAAAAAGGGAGGTGCTTGGGCTCCATGGTCTCCACTGCTCCTTTCAGCTCTAAATGCAAATTTAATAAATCTGACCCTTAAGCACTTCTCTAAAGGGAACAGGCCTAAAGTAAGTATATTGTTTCACCCTCTATCCTATAGACAACTTAAGTATACTGTTTCACACTCCATCCTACCATAGACTCCAGCATCTAACACACATACTTTTCTATTTGACATCGAAAGTCCTTCATAAATGGACTCCAACCGGCCTCTCCAGCCTCATCATACATCCCTCCCCATGATGTAGTCTGTGGTCTAGAGCAAACCTTCTTAAACCTCCACATGGTGTCAAGTAACTGAATGTGGGGATCTTGAAAAATTTGGCAACAGAAAAAGGTATCAAATATTCTGCCAAGATTGAATTCTTTACGTAAAAATCAGCAAGCACATCTGTCTCGATAGTATGAAAATTTGCTTTCATCTTTAATAAATGGTAAAATTTTATGTATACCAACAAATTGTTTTAAAAATAAATTTTGTTATGATTTGTTATCAGTAAAAGTTTGATTTGTAAACCTATTTTATATACCTATATATATCCAGGGTCACGTAAAAATGTCTTGAGTGAAAAGGAATCACAAGTGGAAAAAGTTTAAGAAGCCATGGTCTAGAACTATGGGTCACGACCTCACCTAGGGTCTTGTAACTGAATGTGGGGATCGCAAAATTTATTGATTTATTATCAGTAAATGTTTGCTTTGGTTTTTGTTTGTTTGTTTGTTTGTTTTGCTTTTTGCTGAGGCAATTGAGGTTAAGTGACTTGCCCAGGGTCACACAGCTAGGGAATGTTAAGTGTCTGAGACCAGATTTGAACTCAGGTCCTCCTGACTTCAGGGCTGGTGCTCTAACCACTGCGCCACCTAGCTGCCCCTAAATGTTTGCTTTGTATGCCTATTTTATATGCCTATATAATCAAAGTCACGTAAAAATTTCTCAGGCAAAAAGGGGCCACCAGTGAAAAAAATTTAAGAAGCCGAGAGCTAGAGAAACTAGCCCTTATATTGCTCCTGCACGGTGAACTCCATGGAGAGTCCTGTCTCTATGAAGAGTCTTGTCTCCATGCCTTTGCCCAGGCCATCTAGACAGAATTTGGGGTGGGGAAGGGAGCTCAGCAGCTCAGATCCACACCAGGACTCGATTCCACACTATCACATATCAGACATGTGTTTTCTCCCCCCCCCCTCAAACACACAGCCCTCAGCCTGTGCCCAGGACATCGTCCCTCCTCACCAAAGTGCCGACTTCTATGAGACCTTTCCTTACCCCCTCGCCCTCCAAAACAATTACTCTGTAGAAAGGTCTAAGCGTGCCCATCATCTCCCCCAATATAACATTAGCTCCCTGAGAACAGAGACAATTTCCTTCTCGTCTTTCCATTCTCCAGCTCTTAGCACAGTACCTAGCACAAAGCAGACACAGAAATCCGTATTTATTGATTGATGCATTTCTCAACTCATCAGTGAGCCATTAGGTGAGATCTCGGGCACCGTACTTAGGAAGGAATACAAGGGCAGTGGAGCTTTGCTGGGGACCAGGACATTGCCTCAAAGTTTAGAAACTGAGAGAAGAGGAAGGAACACAGCCAATTAGCTGGGCTTGGGTTTGCACATGCAAGCCATTCGTCTTACTGGCCACTCTTTGTGCTTGGGCCCTTTGCAAATAGGCGTTCATCCTCACCAATGACGGCCAAGATGTTAGGGCCCGAATTAGAATTCCAGGGGTCCATTCTCTGCTCAAACAAGGCGCGAATGCTGAGGGATTGTACAGAGGCACTACAATGGCTCAAAGCTGGGACAGGAAGAGGGGGGAAGAGGAAATGAAGAAGCCAAATCGCTCTCAGTGTAGCCAAAGATTCCCCCTGCAAATGCAAAGATAGTTCTCTTAAAAGTAGTGAAGGCCCAGGGTGTTAAATAGCCCATTTATAGATTTCTTTAGGACTTTCCAAGTGACTTCTCTGACAGCTGGGCCATAGTGAGGAGTTCAAGAAAAGGCCAGCTTTAACAGGAGACAGAGGATGTCTGTATATTCACGAAGAGGGTTTCCACACGCATCTTCATTAATGTACATTCACCCACACTGTAGCTTTCTTTGTCAGAAAGACTGAATATGGAGAAGTGGATCTAGGCCAAGTCTTTGGGAAGAGTAGGTTGGATTGAGGGTCGAATGGGGCCAGTTACTATGTTTGTACTGCAAGCTATCCCGCTGTCAAATAGAGCAAGTCCATCTGCCAAAGACTCAGCCCTCCGGGAGCAAAGGAAAATAAAGACTCTCCCCATTCTTTGGCAAACGAGGCCCTATGGCAAGAGCCCTCCAAAGATCCTCGAATATCTGAGATATAAGGCTCCTCGGCTACCATCTAGCCATAGGAAAGCAGAATTCGGAACAGAAAAAGCCCACCCGATCCTCTAACCCCCAATTTCTTAAACTGTGAGTCGTGCCTGAATGTGGGAGTTGCAAATTCTGATTTATTTTCAGTAAATGTTCGATTTGTATACCTATTTTATATACCTATATACCTGGGATCGTGTAAACATGTCTTAGGTGAAAAGGGATCGTGAGTGGAAAAAATTTAAGAAGTCCTGCTAAGCCAGTTGTTCCCAAAGGGTCTACCAGGGGCGTGCCTGGAAGAGTGTAAAATTTTTATTTGCAATTTCATGCTTGACTCACCCAGTCCCATATGTGTCATATCTCCTCGTGGGAAAGAACAATACTGTGCTGGAAGCAAAAAAGAAAAAAGGTGAAGAACCATTGTTCTATTTCTGCTTTTATGGAAAAGGCCAGTGAAGGGAAGGGACTGGTCCAAAGTCACATGACTAATGGACAGCAAAGCCTGGATGCAAAGCCGAGGGTCCTAACTCCAAGTTCAGCATTCATTCCTCTAAGCCGTGCTGTATGAAGCTAGAGAAAGCCTCGGGCTTGCCAAATAGCTGCCCACGTTCAGTTTTTCATTTTCCACCCACTCTATTAGTCTCGATCTAAGCACATTGCCAGCTGGGCGGAAGGAGGAAGCTGTCTTTGTGCTGTCCTCCACAGTACAAAGAGTAATGGGAAAGAGAGGAAGAAGGGAAGGATCCCAGCCAAGGAGATAGGGCAAGAGGCACTCTTGGGGAGACCACCTGCTTTGCCTACCCCACAGGGTCATTTTGAGAATCAAATGAGATCATGACCATGAAAAGACTAAGCAAGTTGCACAGTACTAAAAAAAAT
The DNA here is from genome assembly GCA_023553655.1 of Myrmecobius fasciatus. NCBI lineage: Eukaryota > Metazoa > Chordata > Mammalia > Dasyuromorphia > Myrmecobiidae > Myrmecobius > Myrmecobius fasciatus. The sequence goes on from JAJPUD010001812.1 coordinate 228,229, forward strand.
AGGAAATTGTCAACCAAAACAGTCATTTCTTTTTAAGCCTTGGGAAAAAAAAAAGACACGGAATCCCACCTCTTAAGGTTTACTAACTGATCGAGGTCCTGAATGGTGAGTACGGTTGGCACAAAAAAAGGAAGTATTGGTAAAAATTGTTCCTTGGGCGAGGCAGGGAGAAGGTTCTGATAGAGATGGGTTTAGCTCCACGGTCCCGCCTTCTGGGGAGGCAGTCCAGTCAGAAATCCAAGTTATGTCAAACCCCTGAGACCCACCCTCTGAAGGGGTCTTAAGCAACCTCACCTAGTCATGGCCTGTTAGTAATCCCAGTCATGTCCCTGAGGTTAAATTTTCCCTATAAAGCTACTTAGGGCCCATGCCATACTCACTGCCCTCCTTTGGGCCAAGTCTGCCATGACATTGCCTCATGTTGCCTTTCCTCTTACCCCTCCCCCATGCCACCCCCATGGTGTTTCTCTATGCTCCTGATCCCACTTCTCCTTACAGCTAACTGACTCTTTTAGGGTTCTCAGTCCCTTCCAAGATTTAGCCTGCCAGCTAATGGCATGCCCCAACCTCATGGGGTGCTCCCTTTCTACTGGGTAATTCTGAGTTCCACTAGGGAACTTGCCCTTTCCATCATTAATTATCAAATCCCCTTTTTAAACTCTCCCATTCACTCTATTTCATATTT
>JAJPUD010001812.1:228923-259020 GCA_023553655.1 Myrmecobius fasciatus
TAGGAGAATCAATTTTCACTTCCATAAAGGAGGGATAACAGAGGCATTGCCTAACTGAGTGGCAAAGAAAGCACATTCTAAAGGATGAAGCGCTAATGAAATAGGATAATTTCTCAAAAGAGCACTTTAAGACGAATTTGTAGATTAATTTGAAAACAAGAAACAAGACCAGTCACATAATCACACCAAGAATCTTATCGGGGGTGAACCCGATTCTTGGATAAGTTGGCAGAATGTTCACTCTAAGGCTATGGTGGAGCCAGCTGGAACCAGTCCCCAGAGTCAATTAGGAAATTTTCCGAATGACCATTTACACCTTGAATATCAGCAAATGCTACAAATCAGAGGTGGAATGACTGTTTTGGTGACTGTCTAGACTTAAGAACGCCATGAAGCAATCTTAATACCAGCTGAACTGAAAAGCATGTCCTGCGTGTGTGTGTGTGTACATATATATATAGTTGTGATATATATGCATAGTTATATATACATATAAAACTATATATATATGTACTATATGTATATATATATATATAATTGTGATATATATGTATAGTTTTATATATATACATATATTATATATATAGTTGTGATATATATGTATAATTATGTATATATACATATATATGCTATATATGTATATATAGTTATATACATATATGTATTATATGTGTGTATATGTTTATAGTTGTGATATATAGTTATATATACATATATACATATTATATATGTGTATGTATAGTTGTGATATATATGTATAGTTATCTATATACATATGTATTATATGTGTGTATATGTATATAGTTGTGATATATATATAGTTATATACATACATATTATATATGTGTATGTATAGTTGTGATATATATGTATAGTTATCTATATACATATATGTTATATGTATATATGTACATAGTTGTGATATATATACATACCATATGTGTGTGTATATAGTTGTGATATCTATGTATAGTTATATATATATGTACACACATATATATGTATGTATATATACATATATATGTATTATATATAGTATATAGTTTTTTTTTTTTCCTGGAGAGTTGGCTGTTTACCAGCACATCCCCTACATTTTCGAAGGGACCCTCACAGCACCGAGAAGAGCAAGCGGAATGATGAAGGCCATGCAGAGTGGGCCATATTTTCTTGAAGAACAAGGGAACTAAGCCTGAAGAGGAGCAGACTTGGTAGGGAGTGGGGAAGGCACGATGGCTGTTTGGAAGGCTCTCTCATGGAAGAGGAATTCGACAAGATTGGCACAGTCCCAGAGGGCAGAATTAGAAGCTCCAGATGGCAGCTGCAGAAAAATAGATTTGATCTTGGGGCCAAGAGAACTTCCAAATGATCAGAAAGGGACTTCTGGATCATGTGATCAATAAACCAAAGAGTTAATCATTTGCTCTAATCCTCATCACCTCTCAGACCTTTCCAAAAACTGTAATCGTGCCCAGGGGATAAAACCAAAATGTTCAAAGGGATATAACAGTACTAGGAGCGAGTCCCTTCCCTCTTTGAAAGGCTTTGAGCAAAAGCTGAAGATCTAGATGGTGAGATCTATAGGGTGGAAGTTGGGCCTCTCAGCTCTAATACTCAGTGATTCTGAGGTGAGTTTCCTACAGACAAAAACCTCTTCTCAATGACCCAAGGTCAAACAACCTGGCTTATTTGACTATTTTATTTTAGCTCTAGCCATCCTGTAGGTGTGTGGATGCAAAATAGAAAGCATAATTAAAGGCCAAAAGACTAAAACCCAGCATTTCTGGGAACAAAATAGCTCTCAGCCAGCCCAAGAATAGATGCTAAAGATGGGAAACATCTACAATTCAGTCCCCTTCTCAACCCCTGGGTAGGCTGGGCTGGGATCACAAGATTTATTTAGTTGGAAGAGAAGCTTCAAAATTACTCAATCCAAACTTTTTTTTTTTATTTTACAGATCAAATCAATAAACATTTATTAAGCAACTATTAGGCATTAAGCACTGTGCTAAGTACTGAGGCTGCAAAAACAAAAGACAATCTGGGTCTTAAGGAGCTTGAATTTCAGTAGACAGGAAATCCTAGAGGCTCAGAGAGGCTAATTTAAATTGCCTACATGCAAGAATGGACAGCTAGAGTGCCAGAATGGAGTCAGGAAGACCAACTCCTCTTCCCTGAGTGCACATGAAAATTCAGACATTGACTAGTTTTGCGACCCTGGCAAGTCACTGCCTCAGTTTCCTCATCTGTAAAAATGAGCTGGAGAAGGACATGGCAAATCACTACAGAATCTTTGCTTAGATTTGGAGTTTCCCAAATGGAAGCACAAACTGAAAACAACTTAACTACAACAAAGAAGAAAGAATAGATCATAAGATAACAGGATTTTGAATTTGAAGGGAACCTTAGTGATCATTGAGTCAGCCCTTCATTAGAAAGCCCAGAGTGGAAAATAAGTAGCCCAAAGTGACTAGGAAACAAGCCACTGGGCCAGAAGTCAAACTCTCCTTAGCAGTTACTTTTTCCTGGGCTGATCCTCTCAAAAATCTCTTGTACTGCTTAAATTCTCTTTCTCACCTTTACTCCAGGGAACCCCAGATGGGGTTTGGTCTGGTGATGTCAGACAGTCCGTGTTTGCAGGGCTTTCTTCAAGTTCTGTAGCTTCCCTCTAGAACTGTCTATTTCCCGGAATGGAATCAGGGACAAGAAGGACATACCCAGAATGAAATGGAATAGAAATGTCCCAAATTATCAGGAGAAGCAAGCATGTTAAAAAGTGAGATCAGACTGCCCGGTGAGACCGAGAACTACAGAGGACAACAGAGAGACCCACAAGCCACCAACCACAGGAGAAATCCCATCACCTGGGATGGGGGGAACCATCCTTCTTTGGACCCCAACCACCGAGAAAGTTTGAAAGATGGGCCAGAAGCCACAGCCTCCAGGAAGGCCACAGGGCCGGCACAGGATTGGAACATGGGAGGTCTCTGCCCCACCCTCCAGGAACTGGAGCAAATACAGAGCTCTGCTTCCTAGGGGACAGACTCTGGGCACAGGAAGTGAAGTTGTGACCTCAAGTCATTTACAGAGCAACTGGAGCTAACTGATTTATCTCTTTATTTCTTATGATAATGGATGTAGCTAAATTACAGAGGGGGGGGGAGAAGGAGGGAGGGAGGAAGGGAGAGAGACAGAAACAGAAAGAGAGAGATTGTGTGTGTGTGTGTGTGTGTGTGTGTGTGTGTGTGTGTGTGTGTGTGTATAAAATAGGGGAAGGGCTGATGCAATCTCCACATGAAAGAGGCCAGGGAGCCTGCTTCTAGAAAGGCATGATGACCTGTAATGGAAATGCCCTGCTGCCCCAATTGGAGCATTTGCAGATGTTCTAGGGCCAATTCCCATCTGCTAGCCATGTGACAAGGAGTTCAATTGCAGTTTGGTTGCGTAGCCAGAACTGGGGCGCATTCAGAAAGTATAAATCCAACAGGGTGGGGTGTTTTGGCCCTGGCTCTTTTCCATCCTGCCTAACATGAGAGAAGGATGAGAAGAAGTGACCCTTCAGACTGGGAACGGGCCTTGGGTCCTCTCTTACCCAGAGCCACCATGAAGCTGGGAGACTACAGTCTGGCTGTGGTTTCTGTCATGGTTGGGTCTATTCTTTCCTCCTCTTAAGTGAAGGAGATTGGATCCTGGGAACTATGAAAGCTCAAAAGAGTGAGCCGCCACAGTCCAAGAATTAAGAGTCTATGATGGGCAGTACAGTTACCCTTTCACCTCACTGGAGTTAAGGGCGTTGTGCCCCCGTGATCTGGAAAATTACTGCAAAAATTTGGGGCCCTCCCTTCATACCAGAGAAGTCTGATTTTTTTTTCTTTTTCTTTTATTGAGCATTTAAAGTACTTGACCGTAAAATTTGGGTGATTTTGTATAAAATTATTTCTGACTTTTTCTGTGTCATCTCCTGGCCTTCGTGCGGACGTCTGTGGCTTCCACCAACTTCCCCCAAATCCTCATTTAATTTCTTACGCTAACCTGCAATATATTAAAACTGTGATGGGAAAGTCACAGTGTGGAAGGGGTAGCTCCATAATCCCCAAATACTTAACCCAGAAGCGGCTCCTCTTCCTCCATTGGCCATGCCACATTTGGAAGTGAACCAGGCGTGGTCAATGCTATGTGGAACATGAGTCTTAGAGGCCACTCTTCATACTGAACAAGCCCATATTGGAGAAATTGTGCTCCTTAGATGGGGGAGGGAGGGAGGAAGGGAAGAAAAAAGTAGGAAGGGGAATGTTTGTTCTTCATTTCTTGCTCTTTTAAATAAATTTTTTTTATCCTTCAATCTTTTAAATATTTAAATAAAATCTTTTTAAATAAAAAAGCTCATTGGGTTTTTTTTTAACTTTTTTAAAAAATTTATTTTTAATATACATTGCTTTATGAATCCCGTTGGGAAAGAAAAATCAGAGCAAAAGGGAAAGAGAGATTAAAAAAAAAACCCAGAAAAAGGAAGTGAACCTAGCATGTGTTGATTTCCATTCAGTCTCCTTAATTCTGTTCCTGGATGCAGATGGCATTTTCTGTCCAAAGTCTATTGGGATTGCTTTGGCTCACTGAACCAATGAGAAGAACCAAGTTAAAGCTAATTGATGTTAATTGTACAAATTGAACTAGACTGCAGCTCATAGGCAGGTAAAAGTGGGGAGAACAAGTCTGAATGAGGGCTGGAGCCGATGCCATTAGAGAAGAAATGTCATTGATCCCTCAGGGATACCCCTAGAACTGTGAGGGGAGAGGTAGCCCTCCTTGCTTTGGAAAAGGGTATCCCAAATACTGCTAGAGGCATTCTCCTCTTAGATTATATGAAACTGGGGTAACCTTAAGACTCCTAAAGGCAAACAAGGCATGAGCTATATTTGAAGAATTGCCTGGGCGGGAGTGCGAAATAAGCTGAAATTGTGATAAGATTTAGGAAAGATAACAAAAATATTGTTGAATTTTTTAAGCAAATGATAACATCCATAGAGGATTTTGCAAGCATTCAAGTGCCTCCTAAATACCAGTTCTTAATATAACAATTATTATTAAAACCCTAAGCTGAGCTAAAAAAAGACTTGGGCCAAGTTGGGTAACAGGTGCTTCTGCAGGAATCTCCCGCAGCATTTGCTAAGCCCCCTTTCCACGCATGGAAATAAGGCTGCCCAGTTCGAGCACCTCCCCACTAATACACATGGGTTCTCTCTGCCCTCATATACTTTAATCCATGGGGACTAAAATCCTTACTTCGTGTATATTACGGTAGAACATTCAGATGGCTCATGGGAGAGGGAGTAGTGAACACTACAACTGCCAACTGGGCAAAGTCTTTTTTTAATCTGCTAAATACCCAAATAATGTAAATGATCTGGGCTTGAGTCAATCCCAGACACCAGATCCTGGAAGGCCTGGATATTTTGAAGCTGGTGAGTTATAATGTAAGCAGGTAGTACAAAGTTGAATAGAAAACTGGCTCCTTGGGCCCTCTGCGGAGGTTGTATTATCACAGGCATTATCGGAGAGCATCCATAGCCATCAAGGAAATTGTCTAATATCATGCTCCAGATAATGAAGAAGAAAATCTTAGGGAGGCAGAAGAGAGCAAGCATTCATTAAGCACCTACTATGTGTACTTTAATGATATTATCACATTTGATCCTCACAATGGCACTGTGAAGTAGATGCTATTCTGATTCCCACTTTACAATTGAGGAAACTGAGACAGAGTGACTTGCCCAAGGTCATACAACAAATACATATCTGAGGCCAGATGGGAACTCAGATGTTCCCTGACTTTAGGCCCACTGATTTCTCCTCTCAATCCAAGAAGTGGCAAAGACCACAAAAGACAGTAAGCCAATGTGGAGAGGCCATGGAAAACCAATTTCCCAGAGATCCCTGCTTCATTCAGCCCAGCATCCTGAACACCCTCATTCTCTCTCACAGAATTCCCCATAGCTAAGCTGTTGTCAAGTTCTGTCAATCCCATCTTCCTAGCCCCTCTCATATCTGCTCCCTTCTCTCTATTCACGTGCCAGCACCCCATCACACCTGGCCTCCTGCAAAGGCCGGCTGGTTGAGATCTCTGCCTCCTATCTCTCCCCACTCCAATTCATCCTCCATTCAGCTAATAAAATGATTTTCTTAAAGTACAGGTCTGTTCTTATCAGCAACTCAGTGGCTACCTATTATCTCCAAGACCAAATATAAAATCTTTTTTGGTTTTTAAAACTCTTTAAAAAAAAAAAACAACCTACGGGCAGCAAAGTGGCACTGGTGGGCGCTGGAGAATCAAAGTTCAAATCCCACTTGAGACACTCAACACTTACTAGTTTAGTTATATGACCCTGGGCAAGTCACTTAGCCCCAGTTGCCTCACCAAGAAAAAACCCAAAGCCCCAGCCCATTCCTACCTTTCTACTCTTCTTAATCTCCTCCGACTAACTCATTAGTGTTCCTCAAACACTAACTCCAGCTCCCAACCCCATGCCCAATAACCTTGAACATCTCCTCAGGATTCTATCCTGAATCCTCTTCTCCTCTCCCACTGTACAACTTCCCTTAAAAATCTCATTGGCTCCCATGGACATAATCACCATCTCCACGCTGATAGTTCCTATATCTACCCATCCTACTCTAACCTCCCCGCCGATCTCCAATCTTGCATCTCCAACTGCCTTTCAGACATCTCAATCTGGACATCCAATAGACATTTTAAACCCCAAACAAAAGTCATCGTCTCTCCCCACAAACCTTTCTTCTCTCCTCACTTTCCTATTACTGTAAAAGGAAGCACCCTACTCCCACAGTCATCCAGACTTACAATGAGGTACCATCCCAGGTCCCTCACTCTCTCTCATCTCCAAATCCAATCTATTGTGAAGACCTGTCAATTTCACCTTCACAACATCTGTGGAAAATGTCCACCTTCTCTCCTCTGCCACAGTCATTGCCTCATACCTCAACTATTGCAATGGCTTACGTGTGGGCCACAAGTCTCTCCCCACTCCAGTCCAGACTCTGTTCAGCAACCAAAGAGATTTTCCTAAAGTACAAGTCTGACTATATCACTTTCCTATTCAACAAACTCCACTGGCTTCCAATCACCTCCAGAATCAAAGACAAAATCCTGCTTGGTGTTCAGAGTCTCCCCCCCCCTATTTTTCCAGTCTTCTTACATCTCCCCTCCTCAGTCCCATACTCTTCCATGCAGTGACAGTGGCCTCCTGAGCTTCTCTCTCTCATCTCTGAGCATTCTCTCTGACTATCCATCCCCCACGCCTGGACTGCTCTCGCTCCTCATCTCCTGGCTTCCCTGGTTTCCTTCCAGTTGCAGCTAAAATCCTGCCTTCTACAAGAAGCCTTTCCTGGTCCCCTTTAAGTCTAGTGATCATTTCCCATTTATCCTGTCTAAGATTTTTTTTGGACACAGTTGTTTCTGTCTTCTCCCCCATTAAAGTGGGATGTCTGCCTTACTTTGTATCCCCGTGCTTAACCGTGAGACTGGCACAGAGTAGGTGCTCAATAACTATCTGTTGACAGACTAGCAAAACTGAGCTGTTTTCACTTAAGATTTTTCTTTGTTTTCAAGGAAAAGCTCTGTGCCACTCAGGAAGAGTACTGAGGCATCAGGAGAAGAGGAAAAGAGAGAGTGAAGGAAAATGACCAGAAATGATTGGGATATAAAAACAAAAGACTTCAATAAATCCTTTTTTCCCCCAAAATAAAGAAAAAAGCTCAACAGAAATGTCAACTGTGCTATTACAATAATTAACACAAACTTGAAATTTTCTAAATAAATGAACCTAGGAAAAAAAAAACTCTGAACAACGAATTTGCCAGACAGTCTCATCGGTGAACCGGAAACTCCCTGATCTGCTGAGAGGGTGGGGACGAGGGTCCTGTAAATGGAAGTCTGTGAAGTCTCTGCCTTCAATCTTAGTTCCAACTGGCCTGCTGCAAGGGTCTTAGCTTTGGAAACAAGTGCTGAGCAGCTCATAAATCCTGGGTTCCTCTGCCAGCTCAGCCACTGTACTCTCGAATTCCCTCTACTATACAATTCGTTATATGATTAGGTCAGGAGGAGTCTCTCCATAGCTCCTTTAAAGATGTCCCAAGTGTTACACTGGAATCCTTGGGATCCAAGAGGGCCTCCAACAGCTTGGAATGGATGGATCTTCTACAAAAAGGTTATGGAGCAAGACAGTTCCAAAAGACCCAGGATGAAAAATGCTAGCCACTTCCTGAAAGAGAGAACTGAAGAACTCTTGAGTGTCGACTGAAGCATGATTTTTTTTTATCACTTTTTATTTTTCTTGCTTTTTTGGTACCATGTAGATGTAGATGTAGAACTATGTTCTGCATGATTTCCCATATATAATGGATATCATATTCCTCGCCTTCTCAGAGGGTCGAGAACGGGTAGGAGGAGAGGGAGAATTTGAAACTCAAAATTTTTAAATGAATGAAAAAATTGTATTTTTTTAAAGAGTTTATGGATCACAGAAGGGAACTTAGGGTTCACTTCATTGTCAATTTGCGGACAAAAAGATTGAGACCCAGGGAAACGACTTACCCAGTTTTATCCATCAAATTATAGATACATAAACCTAGAGTTGGAAGGGCCCTCAGAGGCCAGCTAACCCAATTCCCTCATTTTACAAGGAGGAAACTGAGGCCCAGGGAGGGGGGAAGTAGCTTGCCCAAGATCACATGGGATCCCAGATCTAAAGCTGGAAAAGACCCCAGAGGCTCTGCTCCAACCCCACCCAATGCTACAACTGACAAGGAAAGTCTCTGTTAGCTATAGTCTGTATCAATATACATTTATCATAGATCATAAATCCCTTCATAGGTATTTTCTCTACTTTAATTCAAACAATTAATACAAAATATGGAAAAAATCTATTCTTTAGGTCACATACCTATGTAGTGATCCGAACCCAAAGGAAATCCAAGCGCTTGGGAGCAGCCAAAAGTACACAGTTGGAGAAATATTTCCCCTATACTGGTGAGTCTCAAATTTGTCACCCTCCCCCAACCATCTCAGTAACTCAACGGAAAGACTGCAGTTCAAATATAGCATAAGTATTCATTCCTGCCAGGAAAAAAGTACAGCCGATGGTCCCATTTTTAACTAGCAGGGCCCCACCGATCCAGACTGTGGCTTAGCAGCAAGACCACACTCTGGGAACACCGGGCCCCTAAAGTGTCTAATTCGCACTCCGCCGCTCTGCTTGCTCTGTGACCTTGAACAAATCTCGACCTAAATTCCCCATATGTAAAAAGGAAGGTAGGGGGAGGAAGTGGGGAGAATAATTTGTCTTTAAGGGGTTCTCTTAGCGGTAACATATAATGTTCCAAGATCCTTTTCCCAAATCACAGAACCCCGGCATTGGGAGCAATCTTGAAGGGCATCTAACCCATCTGAATCAGGAACGTCCTATAGAAACGTATCTATGCCAAAATGACCATCCAATGTCCAATTGAATAGCCCCAGTTAGTGGGAACTCACCACCTCCCAAAGTAACTCAATCAGCTTTTAGACTAACTTCAGAGTCTTTCCCTATACTAGCTACAAGTGACCTCCTTGTAAAATGTACTCCTGGCTCACCATTGCAAAATCAATCTGTCCCCTCTTCCTCATGATAGTCTTTCCAAGTTTTAGCTGGCCCAGCTAAACCTTCCCCAAAAGGCAGTCTGCCTTCCACCAAACAGCAAACATTTATTAAACACCTACTAGGCGCTATGCCAGGAGCTAAGCACACAAAGACACAAAGGAAACAATCCCTGCTTTCAGGCAGCTTCCGTTCCAAATGGCACAGGCCCCAGCCACTTGTCATGGCACACATATGATTTGTATCGTAGGGCCCCCCTCACCCTGATTAGCCCTTAGACACGCTCCAAATTGTTGCTAACCCGCCAACAAACCAGTCCCCAAAAGTGAACCCCAAATGCCAGATACCTAGGCCACCTCCTTGACTCTATACATGCCTCTAGCAATGAAGTCTGACAGTCTGATGACTCTGTGCCCCTCTCCCTCCACTCTCCTCTCCCATTCTCCCCCATTTCCCAGGATCTTTTTCAGAGGAACTGCCATCTGGCTATATTTTGTACTCATAAAGTTGCTTTTTTTTTTAATCCAAACAGAAGCTTTCCATATATTGCTATTAAATCCATGCTATTGTTTGTAAACATGTTGTACATAGTAACCCTGAGTACCATGGAAGCTCCTTGAGAGACTACATTGTTTCTGAATCCTCAGAACCTAGATCAGGACCTCCCATGGAGTAGTTACTCAATAAATGTTCATTAGATTCAGGCCAGCTTTCTAATCTTGGAACATCCAACATGGCAGCTGTCCCTCACATCTTCAGATCACCCCTGCATCTTGGCCTTCATGCAATACTAACTTTCCTGGGGACAGCATGGTACCGTGGAAAGAACACAGCATGGGCTCAAATCCCACTTCTGATATGTAGTGCTTGTACAACCTTGTACAAGTCCCTTCTCTCCCTTGGACTAATTTTCCTCCTCTATAAAATGATTTGTTGTTATTCGAGCATTTTCAATTGTTGTCTCCATGGGTCTCCATGAAGTTTGCCATTTCCTTTTTCAGTTCATTTTACATATGAGGAAACCGAGACAAACAGGATGAAGTGGCTTGCCTAGGGTCACTCAGCTAGTAAGAGTCTGAGGTCAGATTTGAACTCAGCGAGATGAGTCTTTCTGATTCCTGGCCTGGTATCCGATCTGTTTGAGCACCACCTAGCTGCCTCTCTTTAAGGATGGACTAAATGGCCCCTAAGGTCCCTTCTAGCTCTAAATCTAGACCTTAAACAAGTGACTTCCCCGGGGCCTCAGTTTCCTACTTTGTCAAATATGCTCAGCACAGTGCTTGACACACAGTAGGCACTTAAGAAATGTTTGCTGGATTGGATTGAACCAGATGGCCTCTGAGGTCTCATCCAGCTCTAAGTCTAAGGCTCTCTTATCTATATCCTTCCCCCATGCTAAGCTTACTCTTCGGCCTTCTCACCCTGCTAAAATGGCCCGGGTACCAAAAGGATTCTTCTCGAAAAGAAAGCTTGCCAAGCAAGTGTCTCCTTGCCCAATAGCCCATGCCAACCTCAAATAATCCAACTAGGCCTGTTCAACTTGTTCAACCAGATTAATTAAACTGGCTTCTGCAATGGAAAAGCATTTATACTGGATTTTCTTTAGGAAAACCCCCATCATCCACCTACTGCCATGGAAGACCAAGCGCTTTAAGATACAGGAGTGGAGGCAAATAAAGCAATTGGCTCTGGAGATCACAATGATCAACCTCTACTTATGAGTGAACTCAGAGTGCCCTACAGTGGTCCTCCAAACCACAAAGGAACATAAATTACACAAAATGGGCCATCTTCAAGATGGTAAGTGATGAAATAGGGCAGAGCAGGGCAAGGCCAAGTGACGAAGCAGGAAAAAATCAAAATAAAGCAGAGAAGGGCAGACTCATTGCAAAGGTCAATCAAAGTGTTTCTTGAATTGAATTAGCAATCCAAGGATGAGGAGGATCCTACCAACCTTACAGACTTTGGCTTACAAGCACTGGCATTAGGAGAGCAGAAAACAAGACACCAGGAAAAAATTCTGAACGAACAAGAGAATGAATGAACGAGCTTACTAGGTAAACTGTGTTCAGTTATGAAACAAATATTAAATTTCCGTTAGAGATTAATGAAGATAGAATTTTCCCCATCCGAGTTCACATAGCACATGAAATCTATCCATGAGCCTTTTGGGGCTTGAGGATTCTAGGTTAAGAAGCCCTGGTCTAGTCCAATTCCCTCCTTTCCCAAATGGAGGACTGAGACCCAGAGAGGTTTAATGCTGGCCACATTAGGTGTGAAATGGCAGCAGAGCCATTTTGACCCAGGGCCTCTGATCCCAATCTAGTGTTTTCTATTTATATCACTTAAGTGAATTGCTTCCATGGGAAGATGTATTCTATGTTCCAAATAGCGGCTATGTACAAAGAAGACATGTGAAGGTTTGCTAGGAAATAATCAATAGAGGGAAGGCACTAGCATTACAGGGAATTGGCAAAGACTTCTTGCAGAAAGTGGGATTTTAGCTGGGACTTGCAAGAAGCCAGGAAAGCCAGTAGGCAGAGATGAGAAGGGAGAGTGCCTTTTAGCCATGGCAGGCATTGGGAGAGAAAAACACCTGGAGCTGGGAGACAGAATGCCTTATGGGAAGAAAAGCAAAGGCCAGTGGCACTAGACTTAACGGCACAAGGAGGGCAAAGTGGGGTGTGGAAGGCATAAAAAGACTAAAAGGCTGGGAGGGGATCAGGCTATGAAGGGCTTTGAATACCAATCAGAGGACTTTGGATTGGACATGTAAGGCCAGTTTTTTGGGGGGAGGACATGGTCAGCCCCGTGCTTTAGGAAAACCCCTTTGACAGCTTGTTGAATTGAAGAGCTTTTTTTTTTTTTTTTTTTTTGCACAACCAATATAACTCATCCTTCTAAAACACCAAGATTTATGTTATTTCCCGGGATCCTGCCAACCCCATGAAGTAGAGAATGCAAGGATTATTATCCTGAGGTCAGAGAAGCTGTTTGTCATACCGTTAGTAAGTGCTGAGCCTGAGTCTCAGTCCCAGCTGTCCTGCTTTATAGTCTAGGACTCTATCCACTACACCACACTGTCCTTCTCAATGTCCTATGTCAAGCACTGAGGAAGATTCAAAGATGAAAAAAAAAAATAGCACAGTCCTTGTCTTCAAGAGTCTCATAAACTACTGCACATATGTGGAAGGGGCGGGGGATGTATACAAACATCTTGATCTGAGTTCAAATCTGGACTCAGACCTTAACTGCATGACTTTGGGCAAGTCACGTGACCTCTACCTCGGTTTCTTCAATTGTAAAATATAGGATTTTACAGTAAAATGGAGATTATGATAGTAACTATTTCCTAGGGTTCTTGAGAGAATCAAACGAAATAATATTTTTAAGTGCCTAACATAGGGTTTGGCACCTAGTGGGCACTTAATATTTTTTTTTCCTTCCTTTCTATAACAACTATGGGATTAAACATGTGATGGGACTGTAAACCTAGAACCAGAAGGTGCCTCAGAGGCCATCTAGTCAAACCTCTTACTTATGAGGAAACTGAGTCCCAGTTAAGGGACTGGCCCAAGATCACCCAGGTATCACCTAAGGCAGTATATGAACACAAGTGTGTTGATTCCAGAGGCAATTAAGGTGCTACTAGAGTAGAAAGAGTACCAGATCTGAGTCACTATGACTTACCTTGCTAAGTTCAAATCTGGTTTCAGAAACCTACTAGCTGTGTGACTCTAGCAAGTTACTTATTTGCCTCAGTTTCCTCACCTGTAAAATGAGCTAGAGAGGGAAATGGCAAATCACTCCAGTATCTTTGCCAAGGAAACCCCAAATGGGGTCACAAAGTGTTAGCCACGACTTAAATGGCTCCACAACAAAATCAGAGAAATAGCAGTGTAAACATTTAAAACTTGCTGCTCTTTCTAAGTCAGACTTATGAGAAGCACACAAGACTCAAACAGTGTGACAGGAGAGATGAAAAGAGAGAGCTTACTTTCTAGCATTAGGGGGGTTCCAGAAGGCTTCACGGAGGAGGTGGTAACTGAAGGAAGACAAGGACAATGACAAGCAAGATGGGAGAAAATCCATTTTAGTATAACGATTATGAACTTCTTAGATTGTGGGTTGCAACCCCATATGGAGTAGCACAACTGAAAGTGGGGGTCATGAAAAATTTGTTAACAGTAAAAGGTATGAAATATTCTGCAAAGATTTAATTCTTTCTAAAAAGAAAGAAGCACATCAGCTCATTAGTATGCAAATTTGCTTTCATCTTTAATAAATGGTAAAATTCTATGTATACCAAAGAATTGTTTTAAAATAAATTTCTTTTTGATTTATTGTCAGTCAATGTTTGATTTGTGTAACTGTTTTATATACCTATAAACCCAGGGTCATGTAAAAATTTCTCAGGCAAAAAGGAGTCACAAGTGGAAAAGATTTAAGAAGCCCTGTTATATAGCACGGGCCAATATTCTCTGCCTGCTTTCAATCAACCGTAGGTGAGTTTGAGGAGTTTTCTTGATTATCAAGGAAGGTTTCATAGAGGAGATAGCCTGCTCCCAGCCACCAAAGTTCTTATTTTTAATACCAGTATTCTCACAGGGATGCCATATGGCTGAGAGTCATAGATCATCAGGATCTCAGGAGAATAGCAATTACAGGTGAACCAAAGGGAAATGGAGAAGTGCATGATGGGTATTAACAGACTGGAGAGCATTGCCAAGGATGGCTGATATGGCTAGATCCCAATGAGTGCAGTTAAAGGATCCCATGAAATTATCACATGATTCAAGTTTGTTTTTCCATCAAGTTCCACATTTCCATCAGGCTAGAACTGGTGACCACATTTTACCTAATCCAACCCTCGATAATGCAAATTTGAATACCTGAGACTATCCACCACATTCACTTATCATTCTCAAGAGGGCCAAACTGTACATAAGCAGTGGTAGAAGAGAGATCCGGGGCATTTGTGACCGGAAAAGGACGGCACCGGTCCCATGGTGAGAGTAAGGATTAACAGGTGCATATAACCAAGTGCTCTATGGGTATCCATTGTATAGTCAAAGACCCAGTAGTACATTGAGTTGATCATTCCTAATATTCAGAACCATCCCAATATGAAGGGACTGTCACAAGTGACTTCCCTCTTCCTAGAGGTCTTCAAAGAAAGGCTGGATGACCACTTGGTCATTTTAAAGAGGGACATCTAGAGGAGACAGGAAGGAACGAGGGAGAAAAATTTGGAACTTAAAATTTTATAAAAATGAATGTTTAAAAATTGTCTTTATATATAATTGAGGAAAAAAATAATATTTTTAAAAAGAAGAACTTCTGTTTCAAGCAAAAATCAGCCATTGATATCCTTGAGATTTCATGGGAGATTTACAAGAAAATAAGGGCAATGATCCGATAGCCTGGAAAGAAACGGGGACCCTGAGATCTGTACCAGGAGAGGTCGAGTCCACATCAAAGAGGTGGTGGATTTACTGAAACATTTTCAAAATACAGACAATAAAGGAGGAGAAGACAATGAAGATGGAATAACAGGAAAGAAAGCTACAGAGGCAGGCACAGCATGTGCTGACAAGTTGGGCCAAAACATAAACACTCTAAATGGCAGTTGGGTTCTTAGGCTAATACACAAAGGTCTATTTTCCTAAATGACTAGTGACCTTTTAAACCCTGTTTCTGAGGATTGTGAAAACTGGAAAAATAGTTTGAAAGAAATGAGATTTGGATCAACATCTTACACCATGTACATAACCCGTTGGAAATGGAGATGCTACCCAAGTATAACATTTTATGCCATAAACATTACTGTTAGGGAAATAGGGTTCCGAGTCATAATATGGATCCCTGGAGCACAGCTCCCTTCCATCGAGACCTCGGGAGAAGGAATTCCCCTATTCTTGTATCAGTGCTGATAGAGGCTTTAGAGCCCCTGCAAGAAGTACAGCCATTGAAGCCACTGGACTTTAAGGCAGATGAGGCAGGAGACAAAGGCAAATTAGGGATCCAGCAATAGAAAAGAGAGGGTGGTGGAGCTGCTGCAATGGCTCTGAAGCGACTGCTATGGTAACTTCCCAGAATTCTACAGTAGTTGCTCTGGCAGCTGTAGCTATTGGTACACAAATCATTGCTCAAAGGGAGCTAGAGTGTATTTTGGAAACAGTGCTGGGTGTAGAGTCTGAGGAATAGAGTGGGGTTACTTTGGGAAAATCACGTGCCTGAGAGTCTCAGTTTCCTCCTCTGAGGTAAAGGGGTTGGACTCCATGGCCTCTGAGGATTCTTCCAACTCTAGAGCTAGAACCCTATAAAATTCAGTTCAGTGATTATAGGGGAATTGATGGTGGTGATGGTGGTAGTGGTCAGCAAGGCAGCTGGAGTGAAGTGACTTGCTCAAGGTCACACAGCTAGGCTGGATTGGAACTCAGGGCCCTTCTGAGAGTGCTCTCCACTGCAGCACTACTTAGCTGTCCCCGGAATTTGTTTTTACCAACGGTGCTTTCCATTTTTTCCTGCGCTGAATGAATCTGAAGAAACAGTACGGCGTGGTGGATAAAATTCAGCCCCTCAGTGTCTTCAGCCTCTCTCTTAAGGCTCTAGCCTACAGAGCAGGTGCTGGTCTGCATGGGGAGGAGGTTTTCTTCCTCAGAGCTGCCTCTATTCGAGTAATCAGAAGTCCAGTCCAGTCAAATAGTCCTAGTTCCAAGCAGCAGCTTAGCAAGGATACCAGTGGTTTTGAGCCCCACCTAGTAATGAAGGCTGAATGGGTGTCAATCCGGGATTAGGCTCCAGCTGTCAATTGCCACATGCATCATACATAATTTTCCACTCCCAGGGAAAGGCTTTTTCCACGACAGCATGGCTCCAGAGAGAGAGAGAGAGAGAGAGAGAGAGAGAGAGAGAGAGAGAGAGCTGGAAGCTCCAACGTGGCCCTCCTCCTCTGGGAAGCCCTTAATGAAAACCTCTTGCTGGGACGAGACTCCAAGTTTCCAAGCTAGTAGGCACTGACTCCATTTCAAGACTTTTGGGGCTGCCACATTCGAAAGTCTTATACTGCAGTATTTTGGTTTTGGAAAAAAGAGAAGCCATTTAGGGGGCCCAATATCCACAATGGGACCGACAACTGCATGTGATAAATACCCAGGCCAATGGCCTGGCAGAGGACTGATCCCAAGCCACCCAGCTGAGGAGGAAGTGTGGGGCACGGAACAAAGGGGGCAGGTGTCTCGGTGGCGAGACATATCACCATTCTCTGTCCACCCGGGAAGAGCCCCAGCTGCACAGCAATTAGATTACAGCTAGCCTGTTCCTCGGGCCAAGCAGCTGAGCCCAGAAACGAAGAAGGAAGCGTGGAAAGAAAGCTCACCTCCCACCAAGTCACTCCATTTCTGAAAACCGAGCCATTTCAAAGGGAGAATAAAACACTGCCATCCTCAGAGAGAAATGCCCAGACAATCTGGCCACAGTGTAGGCAGCAGAGAAAAGAGCTGGGTAGCTGGAAGCAGAAGGCCGCCGTTCCAGTGCTGGCTCTGCTCCTTCCCAGCCATGTGACCCTGGGCAACTCTCCTCCCTCAGCCTCGGTGGCCTCTTCGGGAAGAGAAGGGGGTTGGATCTGACGGTCTATAAGGCCCCTTTCTGGCAATGAGATTCAACAGAGAAGAACAGAATCACAGTGATGAGCATGATGAGCAAGACAATTCCTGTTTATAGATTGCTTTCCACTGGGGATATCTTTTACACGTTGTTATCCTTCAAGGTACCGATGAAAGAAGAAATGACGGTTGTACAAGGTGCAAAGGATGTAACTAAAAAGGAACGGACCCCAGGCAGACTGTGTTAAAGATTCTAACTCATTCTTCAAAGCTACCAGCTACTAAAATCAGCCAAACAATGCATCTCCTTCCCAAACTTGGGAATCTTCTTTCTTAATGACTCAAGTTGTTAAACAGAGCGTAGGGAGCTTCCTCTCCACAGTAGCCACAGACTGGGGCTCTGCCCACTTCCTCTCTCTGGCTCCCCACAATAGCGGCTCTTGTTATTTCCAGCAGAGACAGAGATCTCAAAGGACAAGGAACCAAGATACCACTATGGTGTCAGGTCTACCGCAGTGGGCCAGGTTGTCAAATTCTGGGGGAGGACATGATGCTGGTTCTTGGAGGCCAGTAATAGTAGATGAGATGGAAGTGGAGGAGGAAGTAGCTTTACCCTCTACCCACCCATCTATTTCCCTTCACAGTGATGGTGGAAGAGGCCTTATCCCAAACAAGAGGAGGCAAAGGCAACAACAAGATTATACAATGATCGATTCTGATGGACGTGGCTCTTTTCAACAATGAGGCCGGTTCCGATGACCTTGTGATGAAGAGAGCCATCTGCACCCAGGGAGAGGCCTGTGGGAACTGAGTGTGGATCACAACAGAGCATTTCTACTCTTTTTGTGGTTGTTTGCTCGTATGTTTTTTTTTCTCATTTTTTTCCTTTTCGATTTGATTTTTCTTGTGCCACAAGATAATGGTATAAACATGTATGCATATATTGGATTTCACATATATTTTTACTATGTTTAACATCTATTGGATTAGTTACTATCCAGGGGAGGAGGCTGGGGGAAGGGAGAAAAAATTGGACACAAGGTTTTGCAAGGGTTAATGTTGAAAAATTATCCATGCATATATTTTGAAAATTAAAAAATTTTAATCAAAAAAAAAAAGAGGAGGTCAAGGGCCTAGACCTCTGCCCAAGTGCTAGGGGATGGGGAATACTCATCATGACATCATCCATCAATCCAGGCAGGGGAAGTAGATGCCCTCTCTTGATGATATCATAATCGATTTGCACATTCCCACATTGGAAAGCCACCGCCTGGTCTAAGGAGGGGGGGACATAGAAGCATCACCAACATTCTTAAGGAGGTGATTTCTGGGCATGTTTAATGCCCCTTCTGGGATCTAGGCAACCCCCAAAAAAATTCCTTGTTGAACTAGCTGAGAGTCAGGAGTGCTCTCAGCTCAGGCGAACTTCTCTTGACCACCAACTCTCACAATCTCTCTGTTTGCACTGCTCAGATCCCAATTGGCCACGGTCCCTCCCAGGCCAGACTTCTCCCCAATATTCATTGAGCAAGCCTTCATACAAGGTCTATTGTCATCCTTCCCTTGAAGATTAGCACCCCAAAGCTGGAGTAGGGGGTGTGTGGAGGGATGAAGAGGGGAGAAGGAGCTAAGGAAAGACTGGCCCAAAAAAGTGTTTTCCAAGCAGCCAGAAAACTCAGTAGAAGAGCAAATTCTAGACCCAGCTGGCAGATGAAATAGGGCCTTTGGGCTGGGCATAATAAACAAAATCAAGCCACTGAAAGGAAGCCAAAGAGATGATGAATGGGCCTTCTTTACTTTGGGGCCTGATTAGGCGACCTCTCCTAGTAGGTGGGCCAATCCAAAGCAGCTTCTGAAACAGGAGGTTTGGAACAGTAAAGACGGAATGGCAGGCCATCTCTGCATCAATGAGTGTGAGCCAAACACCTACTCGATTTAGACCACCAAGCTCGCCACCGGCAGAGGCCCAGATGAAAGCAGACCTGGTCGCCAGCCTATCGGAACTTCTTCTCTAGTGTGGCACATGCGAAATAGCCATAATAACACAATATACGTAAGTGAGAACTGGAAACCAAGGGGAGGGGCAGTGGGAAGCAGAAGGAGAAGAAAGCATTTCTGACGTGGGAAAGGGACATCAAGGAGAGCCTGGCATTCGGCCTCATGTTACCTTTGGGGCAAAATACAGATCCCTCTGTTTGGCATTTGAAGTTCTTCACAACCCGGGTCCATCCCATCTGTTCAGTCTTCTTACATATCTCTGTGTCCCCCTGACCCCACACACTCCGTGGTTCAGTCCTACTGGTCAACTCACTGTACCTCACATACTCTAACTCCCACCTTCTTGCCTCTGCACTGACTGTGCCCTCTCCTTTAGACTCCAAGTCCCATCTTCCTTTAACTCATCTCAAGTAGCACCTTTTGCAGACGGCCTCACTTGCTTCCCTCGGCTGTTAGACAGTCAACGTCCTCCTGCCGGGTACATCTCTTGCATGTACCTGTAAATGTATATATTGTACCTGCCATCAGAAAGTAAGGTCCCTGAGGGCAGAGGCCATTTGGTTGGATCTGCAACATTAAGCACAGGACCCAGCACCCAGTAATCATTTAGTGAATAAATGGTGTCGATTTATTGGTTTGTTTCAGTTGGTAAAGATAGGACAGGAAAGCATTTTGGTCAATAGTGTGACATTCAAACAAAGGCACAGGAAAAAGGTAGGATAGAATGAATGAGGGATGGCGAGTAGTACATCCAAAAATAGGGGAGTATAAGGATGGGGTGAGGGGAATAAGCATTTATGAAGCACCTGTTATGTGCCAGTCACTTTACAAATATCATTTCATTTGATGAGAATTTGCTTAGCCTGTTCCCTTTCCTAACCAAGTCCCCATATCACTCCCAGACACGGTACCTTTAATTTGGTCACTGTAGCAAGCCAATTAGCATATCTCCCCCAAATTTCCACTGCATGTCCACTCATGCTTCCTGACTACACTGGAGTTATTCTGTTACCTTGTGCCATTACAAAGGACATATTTCTATGACATGTGTGGTTTAATCATTCAAGATCCCATCATGTGCTAGAGGCCTGGAGAGGATGAAAGGTAGACTGGGGGCGGGGGAGATAAGGGATGCTATATACATCAAGGCCACAGAGACCAGGAGACAGAGAAAAGATGGCACCAGAATTCCACAAGATGACAAAAACCATGGCCAGAGAAGCCTCTCTCCCAGCAAGCAGCACTCTCCAGAGCTAGGGTCCCAATTCTCTGGCCCCAGGTGCCAAAATCTGTCCCACCAACTGTCCCAGAATCCTTTGTAACTATATTCACAGTAGTCACCTACAGTAAGGGATCAGTATAGAGAATGACCTGCAGCACTAGACGAAGGGGCCTCATATGGCCCTTGCATTCTAGTCATTTTGGGAATTCCACTTATCCCTTCCATATGACAACTTTCCCCGGTACGGTTTCAGCTCGGTATAAGAAATTAAATGGGAATATGAGGGAGGGGGTTGCAGTAGCTGCAGACAACACGCAAAGGCCAGCCAATGGAAGAAAAACTTGAGAAAGTCAAAAACACACAACACAGATACATGGTATCGTATAACAGCGACATATTTTCTCTTTTAATACCAAAATTAAAACTAATTCTCTGATACGAAGAGAGGGCCAACAAATTTTACAGGGATCTTCCAGATTGTGGGGGCACCGTGCCCCTAATTCCCATGGACGACTGTATATTTGTAAGCTGTACCTTGATAGCCCACTTACCAGCACTGTGCAAGGGCAGAGGACTGGGCTTACTGCCCGGCTGCACCTGAAGTTCCCAAGGGAAGTAAGTCATGGGCCTTAGAAAGGCGGACACCATGACCCTGATGTGACTAGAGCTAACACGCATCTACAGAGTGTTGGTGCAGATTGGGACCAACAGCATCCAATTTAGAGTACTTGTGGAGTGGTGTGAGCACAAAGAAGGGCTCCCTGGGTAAGCTGAGGGAGGCAGCGTGGTGGTGGCCAGAGCCCTGGCCAGAGAGGCAGGGAGATCTGGATGCAGTATCCTATCTCTGCCACTTAGGAGCTATGTAACTGTAAGCAAATCAATTAAGGTCTCTGTGCCTCAACTTCCTTATCTGGCCACTTGTAAAACAAAAGGATTGAACTCAATGGCCTTGAAGGTCCCTTCTGAATCTCAGATCTAATAAGTCTTGCCTTCCAAGTGGAAGGTTGGGGGAAGATAAAGGTCAGTGGAGGCAAAAAATATCCAAAAGGCGGTGTCCAGACCGTAGCATGCCCATCACATGAGGAGAAATGCTCCACGAGCAATGCATGCGATTTACCACAGCCAATCCTGACCTTTTCCAGAGCCCTCTGGGAAAATCGCCTTCTTCAAGATGAAGGACCTCAAAAACCCCCTGAAGGGCACAGAATATGCCTTACTTATTATGGTGGTCTGAAAAAAGATTGGAAAGATCCAGATGTGTGGTTGGATAAGAGAACCAAAGGGAATCAGCATACCAGGACTCAAACCCAAGGTGCCCTAGACTGCCTGTAGGGCAACCAGTAGTTTGTAGCATGGGAGTTGCACAATTGGCCATATCAGGGCCTTGGGGCAAAGGAAAATAAAGAAAAACATCTGTCTGGCTTAAGTCTATGCTCCAGTGAGTTTCTGGGGACCCCACCCCTTTCCCACAGCTCAAGGAGAAGCTAATGACATCAACGACTTGGAGGCGGGAGAGGGAAGCTGAATCCAGGAGTCACCCATTGATATTTCAACTGAGTGTGTCCTAAGAGAACCAAGGCACCACCAAGAGTAGGATGGATTGAAACCTGGAGACAATGACAACCAGTCTAGATCATCTGCAAGTTCAGGGCTGCCACTGCAAGCCAGGATCTAAGGATATTGGAGAGGTAGGATTCACAGTTGGTCGCTGCAGGAGTGCCAGGCCTATCAGGCCAATGACCAGGCTCACTTTGGATGCTCTGGGAAGAAGAGAAGAAGCTACCCATATAGCCAAATGATGCTCATCAATGGAATACATATAATGTGTATTGTTATTGCTATTGATCAGTCATGTCTGACTCTCCTTGACCCCATTTGGGGTTTTCTTGGCAAAGATACTGGAATGGTTGGCCGTTTCCTTCTTCAGCTTATTTGACAGATGAGGAAACTGAGGCAAATGACTCTGGGCCCAGGGTCACACAGTTAATATGTGTCTGAGGCCAGATTTTAACTCAGGTCTTCTTGACTCCAGGCCTGGCCACCTAACTGCCCCATATCATTCATAGGAAAACAAAATTGTAGGATTTTAGAGCTAGAAAGGGCCTCGGAGGCCAGTCTCAGTCAAGACTGAGTCTCAGAAGGAAAGGGCCCCACATGTGCAAGAATGTTTGTGGCAGCCCTTTTTGTAGTGGCAGGAAACTGGAAACTGAATGGATGCCCATCATTTGGAGAGTGGCTGAATAAATTGTGGTATATGAATGTTATGGAATATTATTGTTCTGTAAGAAACAACCAGCAGGACGATTTCAGAGAGGCCTGGAGAGACTTACAGGAACTGATGCTGAGTGAAACAAGCAGAACCAGGAGATCATTGTACATGGCAACAACAAGATTATGCCACGATCAACTGTAATGGACTTTGCTCTTTTCAACAATGAGATAATTCAAGACAATTCCAATAGACTTGTAATTGGAAAGTGCCATCCACATCCAGAGAGAGAACTGTGAAGACTGAGTGCAGATCAAAGAATAGCATTTTCACTTTTTTTTGTTCTTTGCTTGTTTTTTTTTCTTTGTTGTGTTTTTTTTCCTTTTGATCTGACTTTTCTTGTGCAGCATGAAAAATATGGAAATATGTTTAGAAGAATTGCTCCTGTTTAATCTAGATCAGATTGTTTGCTGTCCTGGGAAGAAGAGATAGGGGAGGGAGGATGAAAAATCTGGAACACAAAGTTTTGCAAAGGTGAATGTTGAAAACTCTCTTTATACATATTTAGAAAAATAAAATAATATTTAAAAAGTAAGAACTATTAGACTAAGAAGAGCTTCAACAATAAATTAATAAAAATGTATTGATCACCAAAAGAAAAAAAATCAGACCAAAAGGGAAAAAAACCATGAGGAAGCAAACAAACAAAAAGTAAAAATACGATGCTTCAATCCATATTCAGTGTCCATAATTCTCTCTCTGGATGTGGATGGGATTTTCCATCCCGAGTTTATTGGAATCTCCTTGAATCACCAAATTGTTGAGAAGAAAGAGGCCACTGTTTTCACAAGCAATGTTCACGACTTTCCTGGGACACACAAATGTTCCCCCATCTGTAAGCTATGATTACCACCCCCTTCTGATGCTAAACCTGGGTTTTCAAGGGCTGGGTCACAAGTGGGCAAGGCCTAGGAGGTAAGAAAACCCAAAGTTATCCCTTCCACATGGTGACTTTCCCCATATATTGCGGGTTGGCATAAGAAATTAAATGGGAATTTGGGGAGAGTTTTGCAGAAGTCTCACACATGAAGGCCAGCAGGTGGCAAAGAAAAACTTGACAAACTCAGAAGTGCCTCAAATCTATGTGTAGCATTGTCTAATAGCTATAATCTATTATGTAGCTATATATTGCATAATAATTGTATGACAGCAACCCAAATTTGATAATAATTTATAATCAGGGAGAGCCAATTTTACAGGGATTTTCAAGATTGCAGGGATTCCATGCTCTTAACCCCTCCAATGTGGAAGGAATAACTGGACAGATCTGACAGTGGATGTCTGTCTGGGGCAACCGAAACACGGGCTAGCAACATTTGGAGACCCCCCTCAGCAGACTGGCAGCTGGGGGACGCTCTTTCACCATAGCAACTCTGATACTATCTGCCAAGTGCTTTGTGGAGTGTCACTTTGTGCAGAGAGGAAAACCTCACGTTGAGGTCACAGCTTCCTCTAAGTTATGAGTCTTCACTCTATATCCACTCTCACTGCATCACCACAACCCTCCTGGGTGAGGTGGGCAGAACAAGAAATGCAATGTCCCCCTTTACAGATAGGGAAACTGAGACTCAAGAGAAGAGAAATGGGGGCAGCTAAGTGATGCAGTGCAAAGAGCACCAGCCCCGAAGTCAGGAGGACCTGAGTTCAAATTTGGCCTCAGACACTTAACACTTCCTGGTGGCTGTGTGACCCTGGGCAAGTCACTTAACCTCAACTACCTCAGCAGAGAGAGAGAGAGAGAGAGAGAGAGAGAGAGAGAGAGAGAGAGAGAAGAGAAATGACTGTAGAACCAAGAGTAGAACTCAGCTTCCCAGGATTTTAAAGGCTATAATTCCAAGGCAACAAAATTGTGGTTGCTTCCTTGTAAGGAACAAAATGCTGAACAATGTATGCAGGAACAAGCCTTTGTAACTGTGCAACATCAGGCAAGGATTCACAGCCCAACAGGAAAGATGGAGATTTAGCAAGGGATGGGAGGGAGGAACAGACAGAAGGACTGACAGAGAGTGAGAGAGACAGAGGAACAGAGACAGACGGAAGGACAGAGAGACAGAGAATGAAAGAGGGACCGAGAGACAAGGAGCAGGGGGACAGAAAGAAACAGAGAGAGGGACACACACAGATCCAGAATGCCGTCTTCTCCAACCTCTCAGTGGAGGGATTTTGAACCATCTCACTAGACCCTCTGAGGAATAAAAAATTAGTTAAGACCTGGGTTCAAGCCCCACCTTTGATACATCCTGGCTGTGTGACTCCGGGTCAGAGGCACCAAACAGAAACCTGTAAGGGAAAGTGTTGCCATCATAATAACTGCCATTTAGCATAAGCCAGGCACTAAGCTAAGTGCTTCACAAATGCCTCATTTGATCACTGAGAGGATCCTTAGAACAGGAAGCTTCAGTCAGAACTTTGAAAGGCTTTGGAACACAGAATGTCAGACCTGGGAGGGGCTTTAGAACAGGGAGTGTCAGAGCTGGGAGGGGCCTTAGAACATGGGATTTCAGAGCCAGAGGGGAATTTAGAGATCATTTATTCCAACCCTTTCCTTTAGATTTGAATACTGAGGTCCAGGGAAGAAACAACTGGGACCAACAACATCCAGCCCATTAACAGCTTCCCAGTCTGCCTCTCTCAGAGAGCAGATTACCATAGAAAGGCCTAGACTTGAACTGGGGATGAAACTTCATCTACAAGTCACACAATAGCA
The DNA here is from genome assembly GCA_023553655.1 of Myrmecobius fasciatus. Taxonomy (NCBI): domain Eukaryota; kingdom Metazoa; phylum Chordata; class Mammalia; order Dasyuromorphia; family Myrmecobiidae; genus Myrmecobius; species Myrmecobius fasciatus. The sequence continues at coordinate 254,377 of JAJPUD010001812.1, forward strand.
GAAGAGAAAAGGGAGCATATATGAGAAATGTGGGGAAGGTGGGATCAACAGGAGGTGGCCATTTATTGGATATGGGGGATGAGAGGAAGTGAGGAGCTGAGGATGACAACCAGGTTGCGAGCCCAGACACCTCCATCACAGAAGAGTAGTAGAAAAAAAGTCTCCCTAAGGTTCCGGATTGAAAGAAAGACAGCCGCTCGGTTTGGCCGATACCATGTGCCAATTTCTCTTGGCTCCTCGGAACGCTTGGCCATTCCAGCTCTGTAGCCGATTTAGTGATTCTGATTTGCCGTGCCAGATCCCAAATGCCAAAATGGACTCATGGACACAAATGAAAAACTAATTGAAAAGATAGTTCCGTGAGTGAGGGGGAAGGAAAGAAACGTCCAAGAACAAGGAGCCTGCCACCAGATTTTACTGCCTTCTCTTATACAAACTAGACTATTTGCCATCCAGTAAAACATGCAGATCTTTGAGGGTAGAAACTTTTAGTTTTGTCTTTCTCTCCCTAACAAGTAACACCGTGTCTTGCCCGTAATAGAAGCTAGATTTTTGCTGAATTGAATTCAACCTCTTGAAGGGGAAGAGTAGAAAAAACTTTGGCTAATTCCATGTCCTGGGTTCAAATCCTGACTCTTCCATTTACTAGCTGTGCAATCTTAAAATCTCAAAATCTGCCCTTTCCCCATCAGACTTAGTAGCTCTGTGCCCCTGGCAAGTCACTTTCCTCCCATTGCCTTAGTTTCCTCATCTGGAAATTAGGAATAATAATAGCACCTGCCTTCCAGGATTGGTCAAATGAGATAATATTTGCAAAGTGCTTAGCATAGTGCATAGCATGTATTATATGTATACCTGCTGGCTATCATTATTATTAATTTCATAGTTGGTTGGTTTGTTCTTGAAGAGAACCAAAATAACCTCACTGACTCAAGGCCAAAAAGTACCACAATGTATTATACCTCAAGGAAATCAAAGGAGAAAATGTGTTTTGTGCCCTCTTTAAGATAGCAAAGAGCCACAAACAAGGCAAAACGTCTGTGGACCAGGAAATACTAAACAAATTGTGGTCCATGAACATAAGAGAATATTGTTATGTAGTACGGGCCAGACGTAATAGAGTATTCGGAGAAACATGGGAAGATTATCATGAACTGACGCAGAGCTAGAAAAATGATCTATACAATGACAATAATATAAATGGGAAGAACAAACAAAAAACCCAAATATATATAATATTTTCCTATTACATAATATATAATGTTTTAATATGTATCCCTATGACAGCCAAGCTTAGATTTCAAAAAGAGTTGAGAAAATTCACCTTGTTCCTTCCTTTGAGAAGGGGAGAAACTTATAGAGACTGACATCCTATCAGAAGTGATGGAGATCTTAGTTGAATGCTTGAAATAAATCTTACTCTCTCTCTCTCTCTCTCTCTCAAAAAAATGGCTTTGTAACAAAAGATAATAAGAGGTTGAAAAATTTGGAAAGACTTGGATCAAAGCAATGATCAACCATGATTCTAGGGGACCGGTGGAAGAAGACTGTCTAGCACCTGACAGAGAAGTGGTGGATTAATAGAATGAGACACATTTTGGACATGGTGGATATAGGGATCTGTCTTGCTTAACTCTGCTCGTTTATTACAAGGATTTTGTTTTTCTTTTTTCTGGAGATGGGGAAGGAGAAAAAATGTTTGCTAATAGAAAAAATACATTTAATTTTCAAAAACTATATTGGGGAAGTAGGAAGGGATATATCCAAAAATGAAAGCGCTATCACAACACAAGGTATCATTAAAAGATGAAGATAGATTGCTACCAGTATCACTATATTAAAGCTGCCTGACTTTCCAGAAGGGCAGAGGAGGAAGACAAACAGTTCGGTGGTTTGGACAGGACAAGCATCTTGCTTTAGCGTCTAGCTACAGCAGGGGTTTAACATCCATTCCAGCTGCCGGGAGAAAAGGCAGAATGCTTTCAAGGTTGGAATACATTTCCCACCTTCACTTCACTCTTTTCAGCATCCCAACTCCAGAGAGAACACAGGGCTTTAGCAAATTAGCCCAGCTGACCATATTCTTTTCTTAGGCCTCTTCTAACCACATCTATAGCTTTTGAGGTTACATGATCTGGCAAGTTTCAGGAAAGAAGTGGTGAGGGAAGAAAGGACAGAGAGAGAGAGGGAGGAAAAGAAGGAGGAAGGGGGGAGGGAGAGAGGTTGAGATAGCATACAACACCTAGAATGTCAAAAAAAGGGGGGGAGCTTATTCAAAAAGTTTCTAACAATGAGAAGGCCTCAAAAAGGAAATAAATTGCCTTGCAAGTAGTGAGTTGGCTGTCACTAAGGGAGTTCAAGCAGAGGATGAATGTTTTTGTTTTTTGTTAAAAAGTTAGATTCAAGCATATTATAAGGAGTCAGATCACAAGACTGCAAGGCCCTGTTTGTCTGTGTGCTGATAGGAATCATCTTCCTCTTCCTCAAAGTGGTGTGAATCCTTATAACCCTAATCATCGGCTGCCTCTGGGAAGGCAAGTTTTATGGTTTTCTAATCTGATGAATACCATAACCTGGCTCTGTCTGGGTCCAGTGACTGCAGGTATTGCATAAAGCCACCATCTAATTTAATAAGTAAACAATTACAGCAAACACACTCTCTTCCCTTCCGCCCTGCCTTCCCTTCCTGCTCATCTGGCACAATATGCCTTTTCTAAGCACTAGTGAACCAAATCATTCATCAATATACCCAAGAGCTAGTCCTAGAAGTCCAAGAGGGCATGGAGATCAAGTCACCCAGCACCAAGAAAATGCCAGGAAGATGTTCTTTGTCACAACCAACAAACGGACCTGGAGGTCATTTGGACTGCCCGAGCCCAGAGGATGCCCAACAAGCCAAGAGAGAAAGTAGCTCCCAGGGAAAGGCTTTGAAGCCTAGTAAGAACAAGCAACGTGACTGCGGTGGCAATGTTCTCAACACCTCCACTATTTCTTCTCCCAATCTTAGGATTTCAAACCATCCAATCCAACTCAGATTTTACAGATGGGGAAACTGAGGTCCAAAACGGGGAAGTGGCTTGCCCAGGATCACACTGAGAAAGGGGCTACACCCAAGTGGAATGTCAGCTGCCTGCAGAGAGAGACTCGGTACCCGCAGCAAATACTCCTCAAGTGCCTGTGATCACTGATGTCAAATATACCCACTGCACCTGCCCTCAGACATCCACACCACTGGGCCCGAATAGAAGCACTTGAAAAGTCAATTCACTCGAAAAGAGGAGGAAAACAAAACAAAACAAAACAGTTATAAGCTTTTATATTTGTCAGTGGTTTTAAATTTCATAATCCATTTTCAAGCCAAGAAAGTTAAGGATTGCTCCACCCAATCTTAGCCCTCCTTTCTCCAGGGTATATGCTTTGGCAGAAAGGGTGGGTCTGCCTGAACCGATGGTGGGGATGTTTATTATTCTTACTCCAGTTCTGGCCTCCTGTCAGCAGGCAGAAATACAACTCCTCTCCCCCCCCCCCCCATCGCACACACACACACACACACACACACACACACACACACAGAGCAGTTCCAAGCCTCTGAGTCAGCTGTGACCATCCAGGAAGGCCGGCAGAGCTCAGGAGGTTCCTTCGGGGACTGACCCCCTGCCCCCCTCTCTCTAGCCCCATCCTTCTTCCTTCGCTATCTTTACCCATCCAACAGCACAGCTTTTGTTCCAGCCCCCAGCCCTTCTCAACGGTCCCTGGAGCCGGTGGGGGAAAACTCGAGTGTCCCTCAATTGCCTGCGCCGTCAAGCCAAATGCAAAGGCAGCTGGGCAAAATATACTTTGTGAGAAGATCCCCATGCGCATATTTACGCCCACCCTGGCCCCCGGCAGGTCTCTTCCCGGTCCCCAAGCTCCAAGGCAAACATGACCGGGACAAGAGCAATAATAATAAAAAGAGCATCGAAGGGGACACAGCTAAGCCTTCCCCAGACCCCGGGGGCTTTTTTCTCTGGGACCAAGTAGCTGTCTGGGTGGCTGTCACCCGGCCACAGGCCCCACTTCCCCGAGAATGGCGGAGGAGCGAGATGTGCCAATGCGGGGCATCTCTCTGCCAGGGAGGGGGGTCCTGGGGCACCCAAACGGAGAAGCTGACCTTATAAGGCCGGCACTCCCGAAGGGGACACAGGGGGAGAAGCGGAGTTCGGGATCGAGCTGTAAGCGCCAGGTGAAGCCCCCTCCCCCCCACGCCACCGGGCAGCTCCCCCGACAGGTGTGCGAACGGAGGGGAGCGGGGAGGGGAAGTGGGGGCAGCGGTCACTTACTTCTCATCGCGCCGATGAGGGAATTGCCGTCTTTGATCACATCTTTAATGAATCTGTTGGTCCGCTCCAGCTCCTGCTCGTAGCATTTGAGCCTCTCGCGGAAATCGGGGCTGTCCAGGTAGCAGTCGCTGAACTCGAGCGGGGGGTGCCCCATAGTACGGGTGCGGGTCGGGGCGCCGAGCGGGGCCCCACACACTGCGGACAGAGCGAGAGCAAGCGAGCCCAGAGAGGGCGCATCAGCTGCCGGGGCGCCGCACCACAGCGCCCGGCACCGATCGCACGGGCCGACGGGCTCGGGTGGGACTAGGGCCGGGGCCGCCGCTCC
>JAJPUD010001812.1:259420-271594 GCA_023553655.1 Myrmecobius fasciatus
CGGCTGAGCCGGCCAGCTACAGCTGTTCAGCCTCGGCCAGCGACCGCCCGGCGCTCCGCATGCTCCGGGCCCGCCCCCGCCCCTGGCGCACGAGCCACCGGAGGGCAGCGGCGACCGCAGCTAAAGTGGCCTCCGAGCCCGCCCCGGCTCCTTCCTGGACAATCGCGAACGTGCCACTTCAGCCGGGCCGGGCCGACAGGCGGGGCCACTCGGGGGCGGGGCCTGAGTGCCGCCCGCCCCTCCCCGGGATTCGCTGCTACACTATCCCCTCCAACTCCCGAGGCTCCTTTGATACTGACCCTGGCTGGCCCGGGCCCTTTTTACTCGGCTGCTGGGCCCGGGCCGCTCCCCGCCCCCGAGCCCAAGCCTCCCAGAGCCGGCGGCGGCGGCTGCGGCCTCCTTGCCCTTTCCCACGCCGGCCCACCAGCTGGCCCCCGGGATCCCCCGGCTCCCCCGGCTTCCGACGCGGCTCCCTGGCTGCTGGCGCGCCAAGGGTTAAGGCCGCGGGAATGGAAGCTCAGCCTTCCTGGGGCGGGCGGGAGGGGCAGAGGAGAGAAAGGGGGGGAGCCCGGGACCGCCCGAGAGAAAGCCCCGTACAATAGCAGCGGGGGCCCGGCGCTTCCCTGCGGAAACTGGGGAGCAGTTGGAGTCCTCGGGCTCCATCTGGAAAGCGAGGCGGTCTGGGAGTTGTAGTCTTTCCGTTTCCCAGACAAAGAACGGCAGCCTTTGGGAGCATCCCTTCTCTCCGTGCCCTAAAGCGACGCGGCAAAGTCAGCTGGGGCAGGTGTCCCGCCTGTGGGGACGGGCAGAAGTGACCTGTTTCACAGACCCACAACTCGTAGATCTAGAGTTAATTAAGCCAGGAACAAGGCAAGGCAAGTGAACAGTTAAAGAAGGACTAAGGAGCACTTGGAAGTTGAATCCCCTTTCCCTGCCCACAAACCCCGCACGCTTTCCACCTCAGGGAAAGGCTACTTAGCACTCGGCTGCTTTCTGCTTCCTTTCCTTCACTTTCCCTCCTCTTTCTATTCTCCCCCTCCCCCCCCGTTTTCCTCATTTCCCCTTTTCAGTGGCACGAGTACACCCTACAGACACCCCACTGGGGGCCTGCTGGACTAAAAGAGCACCGACCCCTCCCAGCCCTTGGATCCAACGGTTCCCGCTGTGCCTCAGTTCCCCTAAACAAGAATTGGAGCTTTCCTAGGACTGCGTTGGGTTATCATGGAAGGAGCGTTTCCTCAGAAAGGAAAAGAGCCAGGTTACGAATTCCTTGTTGCCCCTTACCTTCTGTCTGCAAAGCTGGATTACCCTCAGAGTTTCATCAAATGGGATATTGGGGGGGGGTTAAGCACTTCCCCATTTTCCTCAGGGAAGCTATCACATGGACCAGATTGTACCTGAGACCATATATAAATGACTATTCCCTTCTCTAAAGTGGGAATGATAATTCTCTCCCAAAGTGGCTATAAACCTTAAAACACCATGTAAACAAACTCATAAGAATGGAAGAGGGGGGATAATCAGTAACCCCCACAATTCAAGGTAAGCTAATCCTTTGGAGAACATGGATGACAATTCCCTCATTTTACAGATGGGGAAACTGAGGCTCACATAAGTTAAAGAATACAGTGAGTCAATATCAAACCTGGCACTGTAATCTAGGTCTTCTGATTTTTTTTTTCTCTAGCCTCTAACTTGTTTGAGAAGTTTATAGCTATCACATTCCATCTGATCCAACCCCAATGTGGTCAATGATCGGTAAAGTCAGCAAATCAGTCAATAAGCATGTATTAAACACCTACTATATACCAGGCACTGGGCTAAGTACTGGGAATACCCCCCCAAAAAAGGCAAAAAAAAAATCTAGTTCTTGTCCCTGAGGAGCTCTCAGTCTGATAAGAGTGACAGCTTGCCAACAACTGTATAGAAATGATATATATTGCACATAGTTAACCTTTATCAGCTTATTTGCTGTCTTGGTAGGGGTGGGGGAGGTGAGGGACAGAAAAATTTGGAACACAAAGTCTTACAAAAATGAATGTTGAAAACTCTACATGTATTTGGAAAAATAAAATACTACTGAAAATTAAAAAAAAAAGAAATGACATATATGCAGGATAAATTGGAAATAATCAACAGAGGGAAGACATGAAAATCACCAAAGATGAAAAAAGACTTCCTGTAGAAGGTGGGAATTTAGTTGGAATTTTTAGGAACCCGGGAAAGTCAGCAGGTGCAAATCAGTAGGTAGAGAGTTCCCAGAAGGCCAGAGAGCCAGGGAATATAACCACTTAGGGAATGGTGTATTTTCTTTGAGAAGTAACAAGGAGGCCAGAATCACTAAGGCTGAACACATGGAGGGGAATAAGATGTGAGAAACAGGAAGAAAAAGTTCTAAAGGGTTTTGAAGATCAATTTTTTAAAATATATTTGATTCTAGAAGTGATAGGGAGCCATTGGAATGTATTTACTAGGGAATTGACTGGTTCAGACCTGTACTTAAGGAAGATGGATTTGATAAGTATGGGATTGCAGTGGAGAGCAACTTTTGACCTGTGACAGGGACACCAGCCAGTAGGCTGTTGCAATAGTCTGGGCTCAGAGAAAAGAGAGCACATACTAGAGATGACACAAAGATAAAATGGGTAGCATTTTATTGGATGTGTGGGCTGAGAGAGTTGAGGATGACACCTATATTTTGAGCCTGAGTCACTGGTGGGATTACTTAACAGTAATACAAAATTAGGAGGGTTTGGGGAGAAAGAAGGAGATCAATTTAGGGCATATTGAGTCTAGCATGTTTCTACAATCCAGCTCAAAATGTCTCATAAGCAGTTAAAGATTTGAGACTAGAGGTCAACAGAGAGGTTAGGGCTGGATAAGAAGATTTGAGAATCAACAGCATAAATATCATCATTGGATCCATAGGGATTAATGAAATCACTAAGCAAAATAATATAGAGGGAGGAAGGCAGCCTGGGGGGGTGCCCTGGGGAAATACCCAAGTTTTGTAGATGTGACCTGGACAAAGAAGCAGCCAAGAAGTAAGAGTAAGAAGCCACTGACCAAACAATAAATGGTCAAAGCATATGAACAATTTTCATATGAAGAAATTAAAACCATTTCTAGTCATGTGAAAAAATGCTCTAAATCACTATTGATCAAAGAAATGCAAATTAAGACAACTCTGAGGTACCACTACACACCTGTCAGATTGGCTAAGATGACAGGAAAAGATAATGACGAATGTTGGAGGGGATGTGGGAAAACTGGAACAGTGATGGATTGTTGGTGGAGTTGTGAACTGATCCAAATCATTATGGAGAGCAATTTGGAATTATGCCCAAAGGTCTATAATATTGAGCATGCCCTTTGACCCAGCTGTGTCTCTACCAGGTCTATATCCCAAAGAAATCATAGAAGAGAGAAAAGGCCCCACATGTGCAAAAATGTTTGTGGCAGCCCTTTTTGTAGTGGCTAGAAACTGGAAACTGAATGGATGCCCATCAATTGGAGAGTGGCTGAACAAATTATGGCATATGAATGTCATGGAATATTATTGTTCTGTAAGAAATGACCAGCAGGATGATTTCAGAGAGGCCTGGAGGGACTTGCATGAACTGATGCTGAGTGAAGTGAATAGAACCAGAGATCATTGTACACAGCAACAAGATTATGCAATGGACATCGCTCTTTTCAACAGTGAGAGGATTCAGGCCGGTTCCAATGATCTTGTGATGAGAGAGCCATCTGCATCCAGAGATAGGACTGTGGGGACTGAATGTGGATCACAACATAGAGTTGTCACCTTTTTTGTTATTGTTTGCTTGCTTTTTGCTTTCTATCACATTTGTTTCCCTTTTTGATCTGATTTTTCTTGTGCAGCATGGTAATTGTGGAAATATATATAGAAGAATTGCACACATTTAACATATATTGGATTACATGCTGTCTAGAGGAGGGGGTGGGGAGAAAGGAGGGAGAAAAAATTGAAACAACATTTTGCAAGGATGAATGCTAAAAATTATCTGTGCATGTGTCTTGAAAATAAAAAGCTTTATTTAAAAAAAGAAAGAAAGAAAGAAAAGAAATGATCAGCAGGATGGTTTCAAAAAGGCCTGGAGAAATTTACATGAACTGATGCTAAGTGAAGTAAGTAGAATACAACAACAAGATTATGTGATGATCAATTCTGATGGATGTGGCTCTTTTCAACAGTGAGATGATTCAGGCCAGTTCAATGATCTTGTGATGAAAAAGCCATCTACACCCAGAGAAAGAACTGGGGGGACTGAGTATGGATGACAACATAGAATTTTGACCTTTTTGGTTATTGCTTGTTTGCTTTGTGTTTTCTTTCTCATTTTTCCTTTTTGATCTGATTTTTCTTGTGTAGCATGATAATTAAGGAATCATGTATTAAAAAATTGCAAATGTTTAACCTATATTGGATAACGTTGTCTAGGGGAGGAAGTAGGGGAAAGGAAGGAGGAAAAAATTTGGAACACAAAGTGTTGTAAGGGTGAATGCTGAAAACCATGTGTATATTTTGAAAATAAAAAGCTTTAAAAAAGAAGTAAGAGTAAGGCAGATAGAAGGGAAAACAGCCTGGGTTGAACCCTATCCGTAAAACCTGAGAGAAGAGAATGTCAAAAAGGGGCTGGTTGACAGTACCAAAGGCTGCAGAGGAGACAAGCAGGACGGCTGAGAAAAGGGTATTGGGTATGACAATGAAATCACTGATAGTTTAACAGAGAGAGCTTGAGTTGAATGATGAGATTGGAAACTAGACAGCAGAGAGTGAAGAAGAGAAAGACAGAATTAAATCTGTTAAAGACACCTCTTTTTGGTCTCAGAAGAGATCCAAGAAAGGGTAATAGCTGACAGGGATCAAGTAAGAGTTTTGGAAGATGGGGGAGACATGGACATGTTAGTAGAAAAGTGAAAAGTGGTAGAAAAGTGGAAAAGTGAGAATGGAGAGGGAGGGGGGCAATCTGCTGGGGTATGAGTGAAAGTGTGTCATCAGAAGTAGCCAGGTCTCAGTGAGAGCCAGAAGTTGAAAGGAGGGAGAAAAGTTCTAAGATGAAAGCAAGTCTATCACTATGGAACAATCATTTGTTGTGAAAAATAATGAAGGATTTTCCAGGGATAAATGGAAATGGTACAACTATTAGAGGCAACCCTACCACTAATGCTGTGAATTATCTTGACTTTCACCTGGGGAGGGGGACTCTTCTGCACTGTAGAAAGAGAGTTACGGTGTTGGCCAATGCAGTGAAGTACATAACATGTGGAGGAAGCCCAGGACTCTCCAGACACTCTCTTTCTGTTCATCACCATCGATCACATTTTCAGCCAGAGATTCACTCAGAGGTACTTCCAGGTAAGACTATCCTAAGAGAGAAACCAGAAAAATAGTGTCTGATGGGAGATGAGGGATGCAGCAAAGTCCAGTGTTGCCTCAGAAGATCTAAAGGGCTTCTTCCAAATCAAAGGGCTACAAATGAAAGAGAAGTTTCATGTTTACACTTAATCCTCTGGCCTTTTCCCCTCCAAGGCTGATTTGGGTAAAAACAAGATGTAGTTCCATGTCTACACTTACAGAGTGTAAAGTCAAAAGTGCTGTCATTAAGCGAAGGTGGGAAAGAAGCTCCTCTCCATCCCTGCTCATAGTTCTTGAATCCTTCCTATCCTGGAAGAGCTTCCTCAGGTACCTCTAGGTCATAGGAAAGGTCAAGTGGAGGACTAGCAATTTTCTCCAATGCTCAGGACCTCTCACATCATTTGAAAATAAAAATTATGTGATGGGAAGTAGCATCCACATGCAGAGAGAGAACCATGGAGGCTGACTGTGGGTGAAAGCATAGTGTTCGCACCGTTTTTTTTTCTTGTTTTTGGCTTGATTTCTTTTTTACCTTGTGTTTCTTCTGCGGCATCACGAATATGGGAATATGTTTAGGAGAGTTGCCATTATTTAACATATACTGGTTTTCTTACTGTGTTGGGGAGGGGGAAGGTAAGGAGAGAGGGTGAAAAATTTGGAATACAAGGTTTTGCCAAGATGAATAGGGAATGAGATAATTCAGGCCAGTTCCAATGGTCCTGTGATAAAGAGAAGCCTCAGAGTGGACTACAACATAGCCTTTTCACTCTTTTTGTTGCTGTTTGCTTCCATTTTGCTTTCTTTCTCATTTTTTTTTCCTTTTTGATCTAACTTTTCTTGTACATCATGATAATTGTGGAAATATGTAGAGAAGAATGTCACATGTTTCCTATATATGTATATCGATTACTCACCATCTAGGGGAGGAAAAGGGGGTAAAGGAGGAAAAAAAATCAGAACAAAAGGTTTTGTAAGGATGAATGTTGAAAATTATCTATGCATATATTTTGAAAATAAAAAGGTTTAATTTTAAAAAGATGAATGTTGAAAACCATCTTTGCATGTATTTGCAAAAATAAAATATTATCGAAAAATTTTAAAGAAAGAAAAAAAAGAAAATTGCAATTATGTGCAAGAGATAAATCCTATCAACTGTCTCCCCAGTCTAGAACATCAAGAACCCAAAGGAGAGAAAGAAAAAAAAAGAACTAATGGCAGAGAAGGCTAATAATTCTAACCTCTAACAAATTTACTCAACATTCTCCTCTACCTCTCCCCCAACAAGGAGACCCAAAACTCAACTCTATCCTAGCACCTCTCTAGGGAAATCCAAAGGGCAGAAGTTTGCTCAGATGGCAACAGCAACATACAACGAGGCAGCACTCTGCCACAACAGAACTAGTCAGAGAACTGACAAACAGAAGCAAGCGAGGCAGGACTCATGGCTATATTCTATATGACACTCCACCAAGCCTGAGGGAAACGGTCCAGCCCCCAGATGAAGCCAGTTCTGTGTCTCTAGAAGCCTGAGGAACCATGAACTGCCCATCAAGGGAGAAGTCAGAGACAGTTTTGAGATCCAGCACCCAGGGAACATACCATCAAAGGGAAGGGAGTACAAAAGTAAGCAAGAAGGGAAACTAAGGAAAGAAGATGGAAATTACCAAGGATGTCAAGAGGAAGAAAACTCCAAGAGCTTGAACATAAGGAAATAAGCCAACCAGGAAGCTCTTAATAACCACAGGAAATCATAAATTCAGATCAGGTAAAAGAGTTCTGGCTAAATATTACAAGACAAATCAACATCCAATGAGGAAGAAGAGCCTGTGGATTCTCAGGAGAGCATGACAAGAGGATATTCCTGAATGGTTTAGAGGAGAAATAAGAACTGGGGAAAGCAGGACTTAAGGCCTGCACCAGAGAAATCATTGGCAAAAAGGAAAACCTTTTACATATATGGTGACAACTCTCACCCAAGAAGCCAAAGCAAGAATAAGTGATGGAGCTTGCAAATCCATGGAGGTGAAGGACAATCTGGAAAGAGAACAAAAAGCAGAACTAGGAGGAGAAAGCTCCAGCTCCGAAAAGCAAAACAAATTGTTCTCAAAGGCAGAATGCAGAGAAGCAATTTAAGGAATAGAGGCTCCCAAAAGAAAAAGGCAAGTCAAAAACACCTTGACCCCCACAATGCAAGAGATCATCCAAGAAAACTGCCCAGATCTTCTACATGCCAAAAATAAAGTTCCAAGCAAAACAATCCACAAATCAGCTCCAGAAAAAAAAAAATAAAGTCTGTGCTGAAAACTCCGAAGCATGTAGGGATTAAATTGAACCATTCCATTGGCAAACACCAAATTCTGCAAGCGCCAAGAGAGAGAAGGCCTTTAAATAGGAAGGCAAAGAAATCCAACTGCTGTAAGACATTTTGCCCCCTCCAGAAACCATGGAAGGAAATGGGATAATGTGTTGTGAAGAGCCAACGAAGGCTGCATTTTGCAAATCTGAGTCTATTAATGGAAAGATCTGGATGTTCAATAAAAAAGAAGCAATCAAAACTATCGTTTATTTATTGCCAGGGTCACCCAATTACAAAGTGCTCAGTGGCCAATGTCAGATTCAAACTGGAGTCTTCAGGTTTTCTTGCCAGGGTCACCCAGTCAGGAAGTGTGCAGTGTCCAAAGCCGGATTTGGATTCGAACTCGAGTCTTCAGGTCTCCAAGTCTTCTTGTCTTCTTTTCTTCAGGGCTGGTGCTCTGTCCGCTGCACCACGTAGCCACCCCAGAAGGGTCACACATTACCCAGAAGATATACCCAGACCTGAAGAAGTTATTGGCTCCTCAGACACATGTAACAGAACTAAAAGGATAAAGTGTTGCAGAAACCAAAGCCGATGGTAACAATCAAATGACCGCAGAGAAACAAATGAGAGATTTCTTCTAAATGAGAACAGAAAGACAAGGGAGAAAGCACAAGTCAGAGGCAAGTGGGGATGGAGAACCAGGCTGCAGAAGCCATAGCCAGGGTCATCTCCCCCACCAAATATTGCTCCTAAGCTCATTTCACCCATTACTTGGAGAGCTGCTAGAAGGAAGTCCTAAACCTTCGAATCCTTCAGCTAATCCTTTCCATCTCCCCTCTCCCCCCAGGAAGAAATTTAGGAGGATTAAGGACGAAATTAGATGCAGTGTTCCACAGAGCAGCTCTTAATGCTCATCTTTTTTTTTTTTTTTTTTTACTGAGGCAATTGGGGTTAAGTGACTTGCCTAGGGTCACACAGCTAGGAAGTGTTAAGGAACTGAGAGCAGATTTGAACTCAGGTGCTCCTGATTTCTGTAATTTGCTGTTTCACCCATTCATTCTTTAGGATGAGATTATTTAGTTTCCAATTGCTTTTTGGTCTATTTTCTCCTGGCCTTATATTGCATGTGATTTTTATTCCGTCATGGACTGCTGAGAAAAAAGTAAACTCCTTTCTGTCTCCATTTAATTTCCTCCAAAGATCTATCATACCTAACTTTTCTAACATTTTGTTTACCTCATTAACTTCTTTCTTATTTATTTTATGGTTTGATTTATCTAGTTCTGAGAGAGGGAGGTTGAGATCCCCCACTATTATAGTTTTGCTGTCTATTACTTCGGAAAAAAAAGTTCTCTGAACTTTTCCTCTAGGAATTTCCATGCTATACCATTTGGTACATATATGTTTAGTATTGATATTGATTCATTATCTATGGTACTCTTTAGTAAGATATAGTTTCCGTCCTTTTCTCTTTTAATTAAATCTATTTTTGCTTTTACTTGATCTGAGATCAGGATTGCTATCCCTAATTTTTTTTTGTTCACCTTAAGCATAATAGATTCTGCCACTTCACTCTTCACTCCATATGTATTATTATGCTTTAAATGTGTTTCTTGTAAACAGCATATTGTTGGATTCTGGCTTTTAATCCAGTCTGCTATCCACTTCCACTATATGGGAGAGTTCATTCTATTCACATTCACAGTTAAAATAACTAATTCTGTATTTCCTGCCATCTTATTTACCCTAGCTTATGCTTTTCTCTTTCCTATACCCTTTCCCTTCTCCCTAGTATTTTGCTTTTGATAACCGCTTCCCTCAAACAATGCTTCCCCTTTAGAGCCCCACCCCCTTTTTTACAACTTTCCCTTAATTCTTCTGTTTTCCCTATTAGTCTATTCCCTTTCTTTTCCCCCTTTTCCTCCTGTTTCCTTATAAGGTAGGACAAGTTTCTTTGTGATACCAAATAAGTCTATTATTCTCTCAAAGCCAAATCTGATGAGATGAAGATTAACACAATTCTCATTCCCCTCCCTTTTTTCCCTCAGTTATTATAAGTTTTCTTTACCTCTACATGTGATGCAATTTTCCTTATTTTACTTCCTTTTCCCCTTCTTCCAATGTTATCCCTTTTCTACCTCTAATTTCTTTTTCAGATTATCATATCATAATCATAATCATAATACCATAATAATCATAAAATCACACTAATAATATCATAATAATCATAATATAATAATAAAATCAACCCTCATTCTATAAGTATCCATAACACAAATATAGTTCTCAAGAGGTTTTTTTTCCTTGTTACCTTTTTATGTTTCTCTTGTGTTCTGTGTTTGTAGATCTAATTTTTTGTTCAATTCTGGTCTTTTCATTAGAAATTGGTGAGATTCACCTATATCATTGAATATCCACCTTCTTTTCTGAAATATAATACTCATTTCAGCTGGATAGTTTATTCTTGGCTGTAATCCAAGTTCCTCTGTCCTTCAGAATATCTGATCCCAGGCCCTTTGATCCTTTAAAGTAAAAGGTGCTAGGTCCTGGTGATCCTAATTGTGGTTCCTTGGTATTTAAATTGTTTCTTTCTGGCTTCTTGCAATATCTTTTCCTTGATATGATAGTTCTGAAATTTAGCCATGATATTTCTGGGGGATTTAATTTTGGGGTTTCTTTCAGGAGGTGATCGGTGGATTGTTTCAATAGTTATTTTGCCTTCTGATTCTAAAATATCAGGGCAGTTTTCTTTTATGATTTCCTGGAAGATAGTGTCTAGGTTCTTTTTTTCATCATGGCTTTCAGGAAGCCCTACAATCCTTAGATTGTCTCTCCTAGATCTATTTTCCAGGTCAGTTGTTTTTCCTAGGAGATATTTCATATTTTCTTCTATCTTTTCATTTTTTTTTGTTTTTGTTTGATTCTTGAAGTCTTGTTGAGTAATTCACTTCCATTTGTTTGATTCTAATTTTTAATGTCTTATTTTCTTCAGTTACTGTTTTTAGTTCCTTCTGCAATTGACCAATTACATTTTTTTGTTCATTGCATTCTTTTTCCATTTTTTCCCATTTTTTTGCAATGATCTCATTTCGTTTCCCCATATTTCTTCTAACTCTCTTTTTTTTCTAACTCTCTTTTAAGATCCTATATGCAATTTTCAAAGAAAGCCTTGTGACATGGAGTCCAGTTTATGTCTCTCTTTGGGGCTTTTTCTGGAGTTGCTTTACCTTTAGGGACCTCAGGATTTGAAGTCTGTTCTTCCCTCTCTCCATAAAAACTGTCTATGGTGAGATTTCTTTTTGGTTTTTTATTCATTTTTTGAGGTGTGTTCAAGGCAAAGGAGGGACAGCTACTTTAATTTACCCTGGGGCAGTTCTGCTAATTGAGTTATTTCAGGTGCTGGGCAATTCTGCTGATTGACTGATTGTTTTAGGGTGCTTGTAATGGCAACTAGCTCTGGCATCCTTCAGGGGTTCAGTGGTTCACAATCTACCCCCCATAAAAGGCACATTTTCCAAACCACTTGCTTACAATCAGGACATATTGGCCCAAGAGGCCCACAGAAGACTCCCAGGTGTGAAAGGTGCAATGCTCCAACTCCTGTTCCAGCTCCCTGCCCCTGTTTCCCTGTGCTGCAGTCTGAGTTCAGCAGACCAACCCCCCCCCGCCCAATTAAAACAGACCTGCTTTGAAGTTCTTTTAGGGTATCTTCTTCTAGAAATGTGTTGTCCTCCAGATATTGTATATTTTTTTTACTTCAAAACAAGTTTAGAGGCTTCATATATTGTTGGTTTGAGGGAAGGTTAGAGGAGGTTACAGACTCCTGTCTGATCCCCACCATCTTGGCTCCACCCCCAGAAGTCCCATATGTCTAGCTTCTTAAAATGGATTATAACCCTAAATTGGGTCTTATGAGTGTATGGGGGGGTCATGAAATTATGATTTCTTATAAGTAAACATTGGATTTGTTTGCCTATTTTCTGTAACTATGTGCCTGGGGTAAAAATTCTTTAGGTAAAAGGAAAAAAAAAAAGCTTAAGAAGCCCTGGTCTCTGTGATATAAACTATAACAGATCAGACTGGAAACTGAGTGGGTGCCCATCAATTGGAGAATGGCTGAATAAATTATGGTCTATGGATGTTATGGACTATTATTGTTCTGTAACAAACAATCAGCAGGATGATTACAGAGAGGCCTGGAGAGATTTACAGGAGTCATTATACAGAACCAGGAGATCATTATACACGGCAACAGTAAGGTTATACAATGATCAATTATGATGGACATGGCTCTCCTCAACAATGAAATGTTTCAAACCAGTTCTAATTGTTCAGTGATGAAGAGAGCCATCTACACCCAGAGAGAGGACTGTGGGAAATGAGTGTGGACCACAACATAGCATTTCCACTCTTTTTGTAATAGTTTGCTGGCATTTAGTTTTGCTTCTCTCTCTCTCTCTCTCTCTCTCTCTCTCTCTCTCTCTCTCTCTCT
>JAJPUD010001812.1:271604-358088 GCA_023553655.1 Myrmecobius fasciatus
CTCTCTCTCTCTCTCTCTCTCTCTCTCTCTCTCTCTCTCTCTCTCTCACTCACTCACTCTCTCTCTCTTTACTGGTTTGATTTGATTTTTCTTGTGCAGCACAGTAATTGTATAAATATGTGTGCATATGTTGGATTTCACATATATTTCTACCTTGTTTAGCATATAATCATCTAGGGGAGGGTATGGGGGAAGGGGAGGGAAAATTGGAACACGGTTTTGTAAGTACTAATGTTGAAGAATTGTCCATGTATATGTTTTGAAAAATAAAAAGCTTTAATAAAAAAGTGTCAGATCAGCCATTTTGAAGAAAATCTCCCAGAAATAGCACGGGGCAAGAACCAAATTGAGACTGTCATTTCAATAATTCAGAGCAATAGTCAATATCTTTTCTGTAGATTAAATTTTGATTACAGCTGATGAGGGCAGCTAAATATTGCCAGTCACGCCCTAAATGGGAGGGGACTTAGTCTGAAAACTTGTAGGCAAGAACTGTCTGGTGAGCAGGAGGACTCTTGCAAGTCTGGGAGGTCCCCACATGTGTGCTGGATCCTTGATGAATCACTTGACTTGATCCTTGAGAGCACCACCACCTGGCGGCCAAAATATATACTTCATTCTTTTGCTGATTAATAGTCATGGCAGAGTTTTATGGATCTGTGCAAAAAGAAAAGCACGAGCTCCTACAAAGTAATTTGGAAGCATGACTCCCAAGTGACTAAACTCTGCATACCCTTTGGCCTAGACCCCAAAGAGATCAAAGTAAGAAGAAATGGATCGATGGTGTGCTCATAAATATATCACAACCACTTTGGGGAAAGGGGGCAGAAATATATACACAGCATGTTGGTACTCTTATCCACTGTTCCTTCTAGCTGCCCCACAACACACTTTGAAGTTTAATCTTTATTATTAGCATTTTTCTATAACTTTCTGAAGTCTGAAAAATCAACAAAACAACAAAAAACATCAAACCTTGATTTGTAGCATTTCCCATCTTTTGAAGTACAAATACTCCCACTGAAATTTTAAGGATAGGCTCTCCCAAAAAGGGTACACCCTGGAAAAAAAAATATATATATTATATAATATATATATATATTATATATAATATATTATATATGATATATAATGTAAATTTGTGTGTATGTGTTTGTATTTATATATGTATATATGTATACATGTGTGTGTATATATATATATATATATATATATATATGAACCTAACCCTCTCCCTATATATGAACACATAGCAGTTTGTTTGTTTTTTTGGTAAAGTCAAAGAAATGTAAAATAAAGGGTTTCTACCAGTTGGGGGATAAACGGCTAAAAAATTATGCTCTATTAAAATAACAGAATATTATTGCAGTATAAGAAATGATGAAGGGAATAAATACTTTCTGAAAAAAACAACTGGGAAGATCTCTATGAATTGATGCAAAATGAAATGAACAGAACCAGGAGAATAATTGATTCAGTAACAGCAATATTGTAAATTCAGATGATTTTGAAAGACTTTAAGATTCTGATCAAAAAAGGGAGCAATCAGAACTCCAAGAGGTCCAATAATGAGACATCCACCTCCTCAAAGAGAGCTGGTGGGCTCAAGGTACAGAATGAGCCAGACATTTTCACATGCCTAAAGTGGGACTTATTTTTCCGGATTATGTCTGTTTCTTTTAATGGCTTGGGTATTTTTTTCAAGAACAGCCCGCACTGCCACCTGCATTACTTATGCACTCTAAATTCAAATAAATCTTGAGCTGCAAAACTAGATTGCAAATTTGAGAAGATGGCACCCTGCCTTATTCGGCTTTGTAGAACCCTGTAGGTACCAAGTTTAATAGCTTGCCCATTAAATTAAAATCAAACTAATTCCTATACCTACATCTCTACAGCAGATCTCACCAAAGGTCTGGTAGAAGATGCCCAAGGAGGTTTTCAGCTGAAGAAGGAGAAGAAATCAGGAAGGTGATTTGTTTGGAGGGGTTTGGAATTGGCAGGAAGGCCAGAAATCGAATTGGGGGAAATGTAGGGAAATTTGGGAGAACATCAGTGGCTAAAGGAAGAGAAAGATGTGCAGAAGAGGAAGAGGATGTGAAGAGAGGGGATGAGGAAGAAAGATGAGGAGGAGGAGCAGGAGGAGGAGGAGGAGGAGGAAGAAGACAAGTTCGAGGGGGCAGAGAAGAAGTAACAGAGAAGGAGAAGCTAAGAGAAAGTTAGTGACAAGAAGGGAAGTTGGAGCTGGCATGGTGTTAATTAAGTGCTAAGGAAGTGAGGAAGAGACCCCCAGTTCCTGGCTCATCACCTGCCACCAGCAATTTGCCACAACAGTTCACCCATCCTTCCTAAAAGAATTAAAAAGATGGACTCCTCCCTTCAGTAGATAGGAAGAGCTGACTGAATTTGCAATGAGTGTTGGGTATTTCTGCCAAGGCCAAATGCTGGGCTCCATTGGGGTTCCCTCCTCAGAGAAAGTAAAGGAGCCATGCTAGCCTCTATATCACCAAGGAAAAGAATAAGATAAGTAGCTAACATTGATATAACACCTCTTATGTGCCAGGCACTGTGCTGAGATCTGCACAACAAGACTGGAAAGGAGGTGCTAGTATTCTCATTTTACAGGTTGGGAAAATGAGGCAAACAGGAGTGAAGTGACTTGTCCGGAATCACATAGCTAGGGTGTATCCAAGTCAGCCCTTGAACCTGGGGCTTTATGGCTTCAAGGCCAACTGTTTAGCTGGTACATCATATTGCCTCTCCTGGCCGAGACAAAAGAAAAGCAACACTAATAAATCGTTAGCATGTTATAGCATTACTGTGTTCTAGGCATGGGGCTCAGTGTTTTCCAAACCTGATCTCATTTAAGCTTCACAACCTCGGGAGGGAAGGGCTATTATTGTCCCCATTTTATAGGTGAGGGAATTGAGGCAGACTGAGGTTAAATGACAGCCAGTAAGTGATGGAGGCAGAATTTGAAAGATAGGATATGATACTAGTCACAAGATATTGCCAAAGGTTCCCCCAAAGACCCATCCCAACCATCCACTGACTGCTGAAGTGTGGGGTGAAGACTTCTCCCTTAATGGGAGAGGAGGAACTAGAGGCAGCCAATGGGAATCAAGAGGAGTGTTTATTAAATGGCTCCTGTGTCCCAGGCATTGTGTTAAGCACTGAGGAGACAAAGAAAAGCCAACATACTGGTCCTGCCCTCAAGGAGCTCAGGGTTCAGGGGGGAGGGGGGAGACCATCCAAACAAGTCAGGTACTGGTAATTGGAGGTGATTTCAGAAAAAAAGGCCCTAGTCTGGAGAGCAGGAAAGGCTTCTGGCAGGAGGGGGGATTTTAGCTGAGATTTGAAGAGAGTCAGGAGGCTGAGAGGAGGAGTGAGAGCATTCCAGGCATGAGAAAATGCCCTGAGCTGAGAGATGGAGCGACCTGTTCATGGAACGCCAGAAGGTTGCTGTCAATGGACGGGAGAACGTTTTCATTAAAGCTTTTTATTTACAAAACATATGCATGAGCAATCTGTCAACACTGTCCCTTGCAAAACTTTCTGTTCCAAATTTTCCCCTCCTACGCCCCCCCCTCCTCTAGGTAGCAGGTAATCCAATACATGTCAAATATGTTAAAATATGTTAAACCAATAGATGGATATGCATTTATACAGTTATCTTGTTGCACGAGAAAAATTGGATCAGGAAGGAAAAAAAAACTGAAAAAGGAAATAAAATGCAAGCAAACCGCCTTTCTTTCCCTTCTTCCCCAGCCCATCCCCTATTGAGAAGGCACATGTTGTGAAAGAATACAAGATCTTCAGCAGCCTCTTCAAATCTTTATCTTCCTTCAAAGTCCCCCTGAGTACCACCTCCTCCATGAAGCCATCTCTGTGAAGGAAACCTGTGGGGAAATAGAGGGTTTGGGTATGTGTCCTTTCTGTGCAGTGTTCTTTGTCTCTTTAAACCAGGACCATCCTGCATCTGACCATGTAAGTCTTTTTCAGGTAAGTTTTCCTGAAACCTTCCTGCTCCTTGTTTCTCATAACATGACAGTATTTCCTCCCAATCCCATGCCACGACGTGCTCAGCCATTCCCCTCTCACTTTCCAATTCTTTGCCATCACAAAAAGAGCCGCTATAAATGTTTTTGTACATATGGATCTTTTTCTTTTCCCTTTAGCCTTTATAGGATACAAGCATAGACGTGGTACTGCTGGGTCACAGGATACACAACTTTATAGCCTTTGGGGCATAGTTCCAAATTGCTTTCCAAAGTTGTTGGATCAATTCACAACTCCACCAAAACTGTATTAGTATCCCAATCTTTCCACATCCTTCCAACATTTGTCATTTCCCTTCCCATTTCCTATCATGTTTGCCAATCTGATAGGTGTGAAGTGTGATCTCAGCATTTTATTAATTTGCATTTTTCTAATCAGTAGTGACTTAGAGCATTTTTTCCTATTCTTCATAGATAGCTTTATTTCTTCTCTGGAAAACTGTATGTTCCATGGCTCTTTTCAACAATGATGTGATTCAGGCCAATCTCAATAGATTTGTGATGGAGAAAGCCATCTGTAACTAGAGAGAGGACTGTGGGGACTGGATGTGGATCACAACATAGTAGTTTCACTTTTTTCATTGTTGTTTGCTTGCTTTTTTACTTTCGGAGTTTTTTCCCTTTTTGATCTGATTTTTCTTGTGCAGCATGATAATTGAGGAAATATATATAGAAGAGTTGCACATGTTTAACATATATTGGATTACTTACTGTCTAGGGGAGGAAGTGTGGGGAAGGGAAGGAAAATCAATATGGAATGCAAAGATTTGCAAAGGTGAATGTTGAAAATTATCTTTGCATGTATTTTGAAAATAAACAGCTATTACTTAAAAAAAGAAAACTATTCATATCCCTTGGCCATTTATCAATTGGAGAATGACTCATTCTTATAAAATTGACTCAATTTTCTATATATTTAAGAAATTAAGTCTTGACAAACTAGGCAATAACTATAGCAATTTGGTTTTTGATAAACCCAAAGACCCCAGCTTTTGGGATAAGTATTCACTATTTGACAAAAACTGCTGGGAAAACTGGAAACTAGTGTGGAAGAAATTAGGGCTTGACCCACATCTAACACCACATACCAAGATAAGATCTAAATGGGTTCATGATCTGGATATAAAGAGTGATTTTGTAAACAAGTTAGAGGAACATAATATAGTTTACCTCTCAGACCTGTGGAGATGGAATAAATTTATGTCCAAAGAAGAACTGGAACTTTTAATTGAAAACCAGATAGATAACTTTGACTATATTAAGTTAAAAAGTTTTTGTACAAACAAAATCAATGCAGACAAGATTAGGAGGGAAGCAATAAATTGGGAAATCATCTTTACATTTAAGGGTTCTGATAAAGGTCTCATCTCTAAAATATATAGAGAATTGTCTCATATTTATAAAAATTCAAGCCATTCTCCAATCAATAAATGGTCAAAGGATATGAACAGACAATTTTCAGAGGATGAAATTAAAACTATTTATAGTCATATGAAAAGGTGCTCCAAATCACTATTGATCAGAGAAATGCAAATCAAGACAACCCTGAGATACCACTTCACACCTGTCAGATTGGCTAAAATGACAGGAAAAGTTAATGATGAATGTTGGAGGGGTTGTGGGAGGGCTGGGACACTGATGCATTGTTGGTGGAGCTGTGAACGGATACAGCCATTCTGGAGAACAATTTGGAGCTATGCTCAAAAAGTTATCAAACTGTGCATACCCTTTGACCCAGCAGCATTTCTATTGGGCTTATATCCCAAAGAAATCATAAAGGAAGGAAAAGGCCCCACATGTGCAAGAATGTTTGTGGCAGCCCTTTTTGTAGTGGCTAGAAACTGGAAATTGAATAGATGCCCTTCAATTGGAGAATGGCTGAATAAATTATGGTATATGAATGTTATGGAATATTATTGTTCTGTAAGAAACGACCAGCAAGATGATTTCAGAGAGGCCTGGAGAGACTTACATGAACTGATGCTGAGTGAAATGAGCAGAACCAGGAGATCATTATACACGGCAACAACAGTACTATATGACGATCAATTCTGATGGACATGGCTCTCTTCAACAATGAAGTGTTTCAAACCACCTCCAATTGTTCACTGAAGAAAGCCATATACACCCAGAGAGAGGGATGCGAAATGTGGACCACAACATAACATTCTCATACTCCTTGATTGATGTTTGCTTACATTGTGTTTCCTTTATCTGATATATCGTTTGTGTAGATAAGATTTTTCTTGCACACCAATGATAAGTTTGGAAATATGTATACATATATTCGATTTGCCAATATTTTAACATAATTAACATGTAGTGGATATCCTGCCATCTAGGGGAGGGGTGGGGAGTTGGGGGGAAAATTTGTAACGGAAAGCTATGTAAGGGTTATTGTTGAAGAATTACCCACACATATGTTATGCAAATAAAATAAAAATTAAAAAAAAAAAAAGAAATTAAGTCTTGAGAGAAACGTGCTGTAAAATTTGGTTCCTCAGTTTCCTCCTTTTCTTTAAATCAGGTTAGATTGTTTTTGCTTATGCAAACCTTTTTAATTTAATGTAATAAAAAGTATCCATTTTACTTCCTGGGATCCTCTCTTACTTGGTCATAAATTCTTCTCTTACCTGTAGATCTCACAGGTAAAATATTCCATGCTTCTCTAATTTGCTTATATTACCCTTTATGATAAGGTCCCAAAGGGTGTGTTAGACAGAAACTGAAGAACTGATCCCAGAGATCAGTTTAGCTATGTGGTCCCACCCTCTGGAGAGGTCATCCAGTCCAGTTTACTTACAAGAGCTATGCAGAATATCCTTGAGATAATCACCCAGGAGGAAGCCTTAAGATTGGGGCAGGGGCTGGACCATAGAAAAGCTTCTTGTCATTGGGAGAATTTTAGCTGAGATATAAATAAAGCCAAGAGGCAGCTAGGAGGAAGGAGAGTATTTGAGACATAAAAGACAGCCAGTGAAAAGGCACCAGCAGGAGACAGAGTGTCCTGTGCTAGGAACTATTGTTCCCAGTTGATTTGAACCTGGAGGTGACAGAAAGCCCCTGGACTTTAATGAATACGAGAGGACCAACATGCTCAGACCTGCACTTTAGGAAGATCACTATGGCAGCTGAGTGGGGGCTCAACTGAAGTGTAGAGAGACTTGAGGCAGGAAAATCAACCAACTGATTATTTTCATGCAGGCAAGGGGTGATGAAGGTCTGCTCCAAGATGCTGGCAAGGCAGAGGAAAAGAGAGACATAAAATAGAGATATTACAAAGAGGCATTCAACAGGCCTTGGCAACAAAATAGATATGGGAAAGTTGAGTATGACACCTAAGGTTTGAGAATGAATGATAAGGAAGGGGATGGTGCCCTTGACAAGTGAAGGGAAACATAGGGATTTAGTTTTAGATGTATTGGAGATGTCTATAGGACATCGAATCTGAGATGTCTGTTGAATATGGAATCTAAGATGTCCAATATGGGGTATGAAGCCATTGCAAACACACAATATTGGGCACTTTCTTCTTCAAGTTGTTAAACCAACGTCACCACAGGAAGGAAGCTGGGTTTAAAGACTTTCACTTAATAATCAACTGTAGGTAAATTCACTTTTCAGCAAAGATCTTAAGCAGATTATCCAACAGAACTAGTCAGAGAACTGAGAAACAGAAGCAACTGAGGCAGGACTCATGGCTATATGCTATATGGCACTCCATCAAACCTGAGGGAAAGAGTCCAACACCCAGAGGAAGCCAGTTCTGTGTCTCTAGAAGCCTGAGGAACCATGAAGTGCCCATCAAGGGAGAAGTCAGAGACAGTTTTGAGATCCAGCCCCCAGGGAACATGCCATCAAAGGGAAGGGAGTACAAAAGTAAGCAAGAAGGGAAACTAAGGAAAGAAGATGGAAATTACCAAGGATGTCAAGAGGAAGAAAACTCCAAGAGCTTGAACATAAGGAAATAAGCCAACCAGGAAGCTTTTAATAACCACAGGAAATCATAAATTCAGATCAGGTAAAAGAGTTCCGGCTGAATATTACAAGACAAATCAACATCTGATGAGGCAGAAGAGCCTGTGGATTCTCAAGAGAGCATGACAGCAGGATATTCCTGAATGGTTTAGAGGAGAAATAAGAACGGGGAAAGCAGGACTTAAGGCCTGCACAAGAGAAATCATCGACAAAATGGAAAACCTTTCACATATATAGTGACAACTCTTACCCAAGAAGCCAAAGCAAGATTAAGTGATGGAGCTTGCAAATCCATGGAGGTGAAGGACAATCTGGAAAGAGAACAAAAAGCAGAACTAGGAGGAGAAAGCTCCAGCTCCAAAAAAGCAAAACATATTGTTCTCAAAGGCAGAACGCAGAGAAGCAATTTAAGGAATAGAGGCTCCCAAAAGAAAAAGGCAAGTCAAAAAGCTTGACTCCCAAAATGCAAGAGAAAATCCAAGAAAACTGCAAGGATCTTCTGTGTGCAGAAAATAAAGTTCCAAGCAAAACAATCCACAAATCAGCTCCAGAAAAAAAATAAAGTCTGTGCTGAAAACTCCGAAGCATGTAGGGATTAAATTGAACCATTCCATTGGCAAACACCAAATTCTGCAAGCGCCCAGAGAGAGAGAAGGCCTTTAAATAGGAAGGCAAAGAAATGCAAGTGCTGTAAGACATTTTGCCCCTCCAGAAACCATGGAAGGAAATGGGATAATGTGTTGTGAAGAGCCAACGAAGGCTGCATTTTGCAAATCTGAGTCTATTAATGAAAACATTTGGGTGTTCAATAGAAAGAAGAGATCAAAAGTATTATTTATTTATTACCAGGGTCACCCAATTACAAAGTGATCAGCGCCCAGTGTCCACAGCCGGATTCGAACTGGAGTCTTCATCAGGTTGTCTTGCCAGGGTCACGCAGTCGGGTCTAGAAGTCTTCGGTGTCCAAAGTCGGATTCGAGCTGGAGTCTTCAGGGTCACGCAGTCGGGTCGGGAAGTCTTCGGTGTCCAAAGCCGGATTCGAACTTCAGTCTTCAGGGCTCCAAGTCTTCTTGTCTTCGGGGCTGGTGTTCTGTCCGCTGCACCACGTAGCCACCCCGGAAAGGGTCACACATTTCCCAGAAGATATACCCAGACCTGAAGAAGTTATTGGCTCCTCAGACACGTGTAACAGAACTAAAAGGATAAAGTGTTGCAGAAACCAAAGCCGATGGTAACAATCAAATGACCGCAGAGAAACAAATGAGAGATTTCTTCTAAATGAGAACAGAAAGACAAGGGGGAAGCACAAGCCAGAGGTGAGTGGGAATGGAGAACCAGGCTGCAGACGCCATGGCCAGGGTCACCTGCCCCACCAGATATTGCTCCTAAGCTCATTTCGCCCAGCATGAGCACCTAGAAAGTGACGTGGAATCATGACCCCGAGTGATTAAACTCTGCATAACCTTTGACCCAAGCCATATTCCTAGGCCTAGATCCCAAAGACATCACAGGAAGAAGAAACGGACCAATGGGGTGCTGGTTAACTATTTAAAAGCAAACTTGGAGATAAGGGGCAGAAAAATATACACAGCACACTTTTTTTATTTGTTTATTTTTGCAAGGGAATCAGGGTTAAGGGACTTGCCCAGGGTCACATGACCAGGAAGTGCTAAGTGTCGGAGGCCATATCGGAACTCAGAACCTCCTTATTCCAGGGCTGGTATCCTTATCCACTGTTCCTTCTGGCTGCCCCACAGCACACTTTGAAGTGTAATCTTCATTATCAGCATTTTTTCTATAACTTTCTTGAGTCTGAATAATCAACAACAAAAATAATCAAGCCTTAATTTGTAGCATTTTCCATCTTTTGAAGTGTAAACACTCGCACTGAAATTTTAAGGATAGGCTCTCCCAAAAAGGGCACATGCCGGGAAAATACAGACATATATATATATATATGTTTTTGTGTGTATTTGTATTTATGTATGTATGTACTTATGTATATACATATATGAACCAACCCTTACCTTATTAAAGATTTATTAAATGACTTGCCCAGCATCACACAGCCAGCAAGTAATGGAGGCAGAATTTGAAAGATAGGATATGATACTAGTCACAAGATATTGCCAAAGGTTCCCCCAAAGACCCATCCCAACCATCCACTGCCTGCTGAAGTGTGGGGTGAAGACTTCTCCCTTAATGGGAGAGGAGGAACTAGAGGCAGCCAATGGGAATCAAGAGGAGTGATTATTAAATGGCTCCTGTGTCCCAGGCATTGTGTTAAGCACTGAGGAGACAAAGAAAGGCCAACATATTGGCCCTGCCCTCAAGGAGCTCAGGGTTCAGGGGGGCAGACCATCCAAACAAGTCAGGTACTGGTAATTGGAGGTGATTTCAGAAAAAAGGCCCTAGTCTGGAGAGCAGGAAAGGTTTCTGGCAGGAGAGAGGATTTTAGCTGAGATTTGAAGAGAGTCAGGAGGCTGAGAGGAGGAGTGAGACATTCCAGGTGTGAGAAAATATGGAGCAACCTGTTCATGGAACCCCAGAAGGTTGTTGTCAATGGACAGGAGAACTTTATTTTATTTTTTGTTTTATTTTATTTTATTTTTTTTAAATTTTATTAAAGCTTTTTATTTGCAAAACATATGCATGGGTAATTTTTCAACATTGACCCTTGCAAAGCTTTCTGTTACAAATTTTTTTCTCCTACCCCCACCCCCTCCCCTAGATGGTAAGTAGTCTAATACATGTTAAATATGTTAAAATATATGATAAATCCAATATGTGCATACATACCTATAGAATTATCTTGCTGCACAAGAAAAATCAGATCTAGAAAGAGAAAAAAAACAACATAAGAAGGAAAACAAAATGCAAGCAAACATTCACAGAAAGCATTAAAATGCTGTGTTGTGGTCCACACTCAGTTCCCACAGGCCTCTCTCTGGATGTAGATGGCTTTCTTCATCACTGAACAATAGGAACTGGTTTGAATCACCTCATTGTTGAAGAGAGCCATGTCCATCAGAGTTGATCATCATGTAATATTGTTGTTGCCGTGTGTAATGATCTCCTGATTCTGCTCATTTTGCTCAGCATCAGTTCATGCAAGTCTCTCCAGGCCTCTCTGAAATCCTCCTGCGGCTCGTTTCTTACGGAACAATAATATTCCATGACATTCATACACTGTAATTTATTCAGCCATTCTCCAATTGATGGGCATCCATTCAGTTTCTAGTTTCTAGCCACTACAAAAAGGGCTGCCACAAACATTCTTACACATGTGGGGCCCTTTCCTTCCTTTAAGATCTCTTTGGGATATAGGCCCAATAGAAACACTGCTGGGTCAAAGGGTATGCACAGTCTGATAGTCCTTTGAGCATAGTTCCAAATTGCTAGGAGAGCTTTTTTATTAAAGCTTTTCATTTACAAAATATATGCATGAGCAATTTTTCAACACTGACCCTTGCAAAATCTTATGTTCCAAATTTTCCCCTCTTACCCCCACCCCCTCCTCTACATAGCAGGCAATCCAATACATGTTAAATATGTTAAAATATATGTTAAACCCAATATATGTATATGTATTTATACAGTTATCTTGCTGCACAAGAAAAATCAAATCAGGAAGTTTAAAAAAAAACTGAGAAAGAAAACAAAGTGCAAGTAAAACACAACAGAAAGAGTGAAAATGCTATGTTGTGGTCCACATTCAGTTCCCTCAATCCTCTCTCTGGGTGCAGATGGCTCTCTTCATCACAAGATCACTGGAACTGGCCCGAACCATCTCACTGTTGGAAAGAGCCACGTTCATCAGAATTGATCATCGTATGTAATTGCCATGTATAATGATCTCCTGGTTGACAGTAGAATTTTTGAAAGAAAGTAAGGTATAAGATGACTGGAAAGGGTTTTAAAAGCCAATTTATCTTTGAGATAAATAGGGATCCATTTTAGTTGCTTGGAGAGAGGAGAATCAGGATTAGATGGACTGAAGTATAGAGAGGCTTGAGGCAGGCCAATTCATCAGGTTATTGCAATAATCCAGGTAGGAATTGATGAGAGTATGCACTAAAGGGGTGACAGTGGCAGTGGCAAATCCAAAATCTCTCTTCTGTCTCACCCTCCCCAACTCCACCCTTCCCACTGATGGATAAACAAGCTATTAATCTCCACCAAGGAAGCACAGTTTATACAACTGGCCCTTTGAGCTTGAGCTCATGGCTGCCTTTTCTATGTTTTGTTTCCTTTCTTGAATTGATGATCTAACATTGTTCTCCAGATATATTCTGGGTGAGGAGGTGACCTTATGAGTTAGAAGGTTATAGACATCCTGGATCTCATCAAGGCAGAACTGACTGGTTGTCCAAGGAGCCATCCCTGTTGACTATAAGACTCTCAGAAAAAAACTGTCAGCAACAAGAGGATTGGCCCAAGCCCATTTTATTTTACTAAAATGTATATGCCAGTAATTGTTTGGTTAGTGCAGAACCAGGGGGAAATGTGAAATGCCTAATTAGCAGTCCTGCATACTGTTTTATGTTTTGATAAAGTTTAAATATTAGCCTTCCCAACAGATTATAACAATAGTTATAAGCTGATGAATCCTGCTTTAAATTTGTTTTTATCAAATGCCTGTTTCTGATTATCTTGTATTTAGAATTCATTTGTATATATACTATATATTATATATATATATATATATCTATCATATGCATTATGATTATACATAACATATAGTGTATATATAGATTATATGTAGTATATAGAAAGAACATATAGTATATTTACTATATATTATATAACATACTATATATATTTCTATTTATAACAGAATATTTTTGTAAATAACAGAAATTATCAATAGTAAAGCTATTTGTCAAAACTGAGTTGTAAATAACCGAAATTATCATACTAATGTATTTACCCCAAATATGTTTTTGATTCATGTATAGGTAAAAAGCCTCATTCCTATTGCATGCATTCTCCAACAAGATAATCCTAAATTTACCAAATATGTCTTTGCAAATGTTAGAGAGATGATGAACCAATAGTATTCAATTCTGGCCCTCTACATCTCCTCCTTTTTTGGACAATGATTGCAAGACATACCAGAGAGCACAAGAGGCTAAGCCAATGAGTATAAGAATAACACATGCAAGAGGAGCAAAATGCAAAAGCATACGAGATGGATTATTTACAGGATTTATTTTTTTTAACCACTCAGATATTTGGTTAGCTACTCTATCAGGACTGACTCCAGGGACATTACTTCTTGCCATGTTTTCTGTTAATTGAGATTTATCCCAAGTGAAGATGGAATTATGTATAGCTCCATTTATTCTGTTTCTTATTTGAAGCCATGTCATGGAGGTCGGTTATCATTATCTCATCTATATGGAGTTATGTATACATAAGTGAATTTATAATCGCAAGTAAGTTATTATCGAGTTTCCAAATCCCTTAACCATATTAATGAGTGCTCCATTAATTTTGGTCCTTATTTTAACTCATTATCTATATTAATTTGTTCTTTAAGAGCTTATGATATATGAAAAGGTGCTCCAAATCACTATTAATTAGAGAAATGCAAATTAAGACAACTCTGAGGTACCACTACACACCTGTCAGATTGGCTAAAATGACAGGAAAAGATAATGATGAATGTTGGAGGGGATGTGGGAAAACTGGGACATTGCTGATGGAACTGTGAATGGATCCAGCCATTCTGGAGAGCAATTTGGACCTGTGTTCAAAAAGTTATCAAATTGTTCCCAGCAGTGTTTCTACTGGGCTTACATCCCAAAGAGATATTAAAGGAAGGAAAGGGCCCCACATGTGCAAGAATGTTTGTAGCAGCCCTTTTTGTAGCGGCTAGAAACTGGAAACTGAATGGATGCCTATCAGTGGGAGAATGGCTGAATAAATTATGGTATATGAATGTTATGGAACATTATTGTTCTGTAAGAAACGACCAGCAGGATGATTTCAGAGAGGCCTGGAAAGACTTGCATGAACTGATGCTGAGTGAAATGAGCAGAACCAGGAGATCATTATACACGGCAACAACAATACTATATGATGATTAATTCTGATGGACATGGTTCTCTTCAACAATGATGTGATTCAAACCAGTTCCTATTGTTCAGCGATGAAGATAGTCATATGCATCCAGAGAGAGGCTGGTGGGAACTGAGTGGGGACCACAACATAGCATTTTAATGCTTTCTGTGAATGTTTGCTTGCATTTTGTTTTCCTTCTTATGTTGTTTTTTTTTCTCTTTTTAGATCTGATTTTTCTTGTGCAGCAAGATAACTCTATAGGTATGTATGCACATATTGGATTTATCATATATTTTAACATATTTAACATGTATTAGACTACTTGCCATCTAGGGGAAGGGGTGGGGGGAAGGACGGAAAAATTTGGAACAGAAAATTTTGTAAAGGACAATAGAGAAAATTACTTATATGTTCTGTAAATAAAAGGCTCTTATAAACAAAAAAATTTTTAAAATCTAAGAAAAAAGAGCTTATGATACATTTTTTGCCAAATGATTTGTGAATTGAGCAGTCTGAATAGATTCTGTTAGGAACTGTAACTGAAATAGCAAGTGATATCATAATTGCTACAGTTGTTAGAACTCCAGCAATAAGTAATCCAACAATTCTCCTTTTCCTACTTTTGTTTTCTAATTTTCCTTTGATGTTACCTCAAACCTGTTCGCCTGCTGAACTGTACCAATGGTGATTAATTTTAGTAGACACCATCACATAGGATGGGTGGTCAATAATGAGAACCATAGGTGGCGATTTAGAAGACATTGGGATAGAAGTAAAACATCAGGATAAAACACAATTGGAACATTTTCTAGCATATCCTCCTAGCACATTCACGATTTGGATTCCAGTGCCATTCCTTAAAACAGTATCTGTAGTTAGAAATATCTGTGGATATTTTAAACATGCCTGTCTAATATATTACTGAGGGGCCTGAAAACAATATGGGAATCCCATATCTGAGATGTGAAAATTTATGCCATCCTAAGTCCCAAATGCATTGTAACAGGAGACCCATCCAGACACTGGATAATTTGGGGTCCAATTCACTGATCAGTTCCACTTCCTCCCCAAACCGATGGGGCCCAAAGTCCTTTGGGAGCAGGGACAAAGATCTCATATTCTGAAACTACTTCCTGCTGAGGATGGGCCGAGAGCTGAGTCACCTGCAGGGTCCCATTCTTTTATAGAGGAGGTGGTAAGCTGGAACTGATTGAAGCATCCAATGGTTGATTCAGCTCCCTGAAGCTGGCCAATGCAGCTGTAACTAACCAAAATCTAGAATAAAAAACAAATTTAACAAATAGAGGTTCGGATAATCTGAATTAGAAAGACAAGTCCCCAAGGACTGCTATAAGATGTAGAGAAGCCAATCTAAATTGGCCAGCAACTTTTCATGTAATGAAATATATTTGTGTCACAGGACACACAGTGCATAAAAAGGTTAAAGATGTTTCTGCTTTCGTTTCAATAAACAATAAAATAACAGGTCTTACAGACAATCATGTTAATTGTTCTACCATTATTTTGGAAACCTTTAAGGACTTTATTTCAGACAGACACAAACATCTATTTGCATCTATAACAGAGAGATGACTAGGCCAAATACCCATTCACCAATTTATTTAAGATATAACGACTACATATTTTCAAATTGAAAACAACAAGATGTTATATAATTGAATTGTGTTCATGGTTTGTGTTGACCATTGGCTCTGATGATAGAAATTATTTCTTATAGAACAAAAATCCTGGGGTATGATAATACAATCAGAACTGGTTCTTCAAGCCTCAGCCTGGGAGCATACACATGACAAAATAAAACATTCTTAGTTCAGTTTGATAATATTTGGTTTTGTCCAATTATTATAGTTCTACGTTATAGCCAGACTCAGGAATAATCAGGTGAGTTCTTATTCAAAGAGACACAACTGGGCAACTGTGTCAGAAGGATGCCACCTGAGCAGAAGCTCCCAACTCTTGTCCAGATACAGACTTCTATCTGTTCAAGGTCACATTTCTCTGAGTAGCTTATGA
The DNA here is from genome assembly GCA_023553655.1 of Myrmecobius fasciatus. Classification (NCBI taxonomy): domain Eukaryota; kingdom Metazoa; phylum Chordata; class Mammalia; order Dasyuromorphia; family Myrmecobiidae; genus Myrmecobius; species Myrmecobius fasciatus. Next base: position 287,741 of record JAJPUD010001812.1, read on the forward strand.
TAATTCTCTAAAGTGGTGGGTTAGTGACTTAATGATCAGGCAATCAAATTCAAAACTCAAAAGAATATCAGTTACAATCCCAAGAGATTTTATCTCTAAAAGCAAATTTTACTAATCGCAGCTTAGACTATTGTTATTTTTTATGCCCATCCTCAGCAGGAAGTAGTTTCAGAATATGAGATCATTGCCCCTGCTCCCAAAGGACTTTGGGTCCCACCGGTTTGGGGAGGAAGTGGAATTGATCAGTGAATTGGACCCCAAATTATCCAGTGTCTGGATGGGTCTCCTGTTACAATGTATTTGGGACTTAGGATGGCACAAATTTTCACATCTCAGATATGGGATTCCATGATGTTTTCAGGCCCCTAAGTAACATACTGTATAGCACATTTAAATTATTTTTTTAAAGTTCACCAAACTTAGACAAATAGGAGATTGTTTAACTTGTTTTATATTTTTTAACTCATCCTGGCACAAAGGATCACTCATTAAACGAGCTTATAGATTTTTTAGTAAACACTTTCCTTGTTATATATATTACTATAACTCCTAAATAGGCTCATTTCTCAGGGCTGATGACTTTGCTTATTCTGAAGGTTAAGAAAACTGGCAAACTTACAAATAAAGGCGATTTGACAGAGGCCCCAGGAAAGGGGCTGAGCTGTTTCTTGCCCTCTCCCGTCATTCTTAGTGTTTTTATGGGTTGTGCTTTCTACTATAACTATCAGATTTAAGTTAACTAAGATGATAATATCTCCAAATAACTTACTTAACAATTTTAGATTTTAGGGCAGCTAGGTGGCACAGTGGATAGAGCATCAGCCCTGAAGTCAGGAGGACCTGAGTTTAAATCTGGTCCCAGACACTTAACATTCCCTACCTGTGTGGCCCTGGGCAAGTCACTTAACCTCAATTGCCTCAGCAAAAAGGAAAAAAAAACAATTTTAGATTTTTTCTAAGTAATAACCGAATAGTTGTAATTTTCTTTTAATGTTCTAGCAACAGTGAAAATACCTAATTTCCTAAATTACATTTACAAAATAATATAAAACAGGATTAGCAAGGCTAAATAAACTTTCCACCTTCTTTTAGTTTACAAATCTATTCTGTTCCCAAGCTGTTGAGCTAGGAAGTTCTCAGAAAGGATTTCCATTCCCTTAAATAATTTTCCTTTTAGTTTTAGAGAAAAAACAAGTGAGATAGAACAGGTTTTAAAATTTACTTAACTTTAGATTTTCTAAATATCAGTTAAATGTTCCAGACAAACTGAATTGCCATTTGGATATTTTCCAATTCACACGAATCATTTCTCTTTTGTGAGCCAGGAAAGAGTCAAGATGTCAATTTTTTTGTGACTGAACCCTGAGAAGCCTGACTCTAGATAACTCAAAAGCAGGCTGGGTTTTTTGGCAGTTTTTAAGTAGCCGTGAACTGCTTTTCTGTTTTCCTAAATTTAGTGCAAATAGTTTACAATTTATCTATTCCTTTAGTAGGCTTTGATTAGAGCTCCTTTAAAACTGCTTTTACTATTATATCTCAAAAAATAAATTTAACTGAATTATTTATATTTTCTTTCTCTCCGTCTTACCCCTTCTTCCAGTCATGGAAGGAGGGAAGAAGAAGGAAAGAGAAAGAGATTTTATGCACTATCTTTCTAGGCCTAGCCAGGCCTTAATTTAGTTGAATTTGCTCAATTTAATTTACACACACCCCAGAATTATTTATCTCAACATTGGCATTGTATGTTGGTCACAACTAAGAACCTATAAAGTTATCCAATTTGAAGCAATTATATCCAATAAAGCAGTTAACATTCATATAGCATTTGTTTTAGGCTAAGCTCTTTGGCAATCATGTGATCTTCACAAAAACACTCATCATTTATCTTTACAAATCAGAAAACTTGGCAGAGAGAAGATCATTTGCCATAAATTACATAGCGAATATATTTCTGTAAGTGAAACAGAGAACCGTGGGTTTACTGAAAACCGGCCGAGTGTCTTTGTCACCTCACACTGCCATTCTGGGTGCTGCTAGGGGAACCCAGATCCTTCTCAGGCAGTTGCTGGACAGAACCTGCTGAAAACTGGGGTACCTGGTGCCAGGACCTCCCTTTGATGGTAGTTTCAGGTGTCAGGGCTCAGGGAATGCTGACCATGGGACCTGACCTCCACTCCATCCCCATTCCCCAAAGCTGGATTAGGGAGATGTTTGGGCAAGGCTGTGTGGGGTCTTCCCAGCTGTTGCTGCTTTCCCTACAATACTTTTCTTAATCTGATCTGAGATGAAAGAAGTTAGCAAATAGAGAGATTTGGGCTATATCAATCTTGTTAGCAATCCTTACCAAGGTCTACCTTTAATCCCATCTGGGGTGCTTAAAAGGAGACTCCAGACAAGATAGAAGTCAAAGAGGGGTTAGCAAAAAAACAAAAAACAAAAACAAAACAAAAACAAAAACCCTGCTATTTTCTTAATTGTAGTTTTGACTAGTTGCTAACTTCCTTAATCAGTTTGTCTCAAAACTTTGAGAATCTGCTGTCATTTTGGCAGCTCTCTCATTTTGATTAGCTAACTTATTTTCTGTAGCCCCAAGTTTGGCCAGAACTGGGGTCCACAGAAAAAAGTTAGACTATTTCCTTTTGTAAAATGGGAATTAAGGATGTTAAGAAATTTTTCTAAGTAACAAAATCTAGTTCACAGAACAAACATGACACGGGCACTCTGCACAGAAACACAAGATAGACAAAAATGACATGGAAGACTGTTTCAGCTTTGCCAAAGGCCATAAATTTGAAAAAATAAAAACAATTACTCAGTTATTAACATCGTGCAAACATAAACCATTCTTTTAAACAATAGAAAGAATTAATATTAAAGGAATCTCATTTAACCAGCAGGATGTCCAGGGCTCAGGCCATTTCATAAACAGCATATTGGCTATCTGAAAAATTATTAAGAGTTCTTGAGCAGTATAGAATGCAGTAATAATTGCATATAACTCATTCTGCTGTGTAGATTCAAGCAGGGTGTTAAAAACATATTTAGTAATAAATGGAATATATATATATATACATATATATATATATATAAAGAAGCTGATTGTTTATTAGTAGCATCTGTAAATACCATCTTCATACTCCTCTTAAAATTTTGAATAATTTTGTCAATTCATGTGTTTCCAATTTTTTTTTTTTTGCTGAGGCAATTGGGGTTAAGTGACTTGCCCAGGGTCACACAGCTAGGAAGTGCTAAGTGTCTGAGACCCGATTTGTACTCTGGTCCTCCTGACTTCAGGGCTGGTGCTCTATCCACTGTGCCACCTAGCTGCCCCATGTGTTTCCAATTTCAAATACAGTTTTATCCAATTACTACCCGGCAACAATTTTTGATAATCATTTGGAGTAACTAAATTATCCCTTCTAATTTCTATTTTAAAATTGGTCTACAATCAGCAATAGATTGCATCCAGAACACTTCTTTTCCTGTATTTCCAAAATCTTCACCACCCCCAATTTTTATATGTTTTTCCTATTTGTATAAGATCTTATTAATAACTGTTCTATCCTCTCCCCCTTTTAAAAAAATATTGTGATGAGAAGATATTTTCCCCCAAAGTCAGAATCTCTACTCCAGGAATAACCTTAAACCTTAGCAATGCCTGTGAACAGCATCCTGAAATGCCTAGTGTACCAGAAGGAAGACGACCTGGGTGGGTCTCCAGTAGGGAGAGAACATATTCCATATTATCAGTAATTCGGTGTGACACCCAGGGGGACAAATGAAGGTTGGCACTGCCCGGGACAGCATGCATTAAGTCTTGTACTGGCAAAAACGTAGGATTTGAGGTATTATGTTTGCAGGTACAGCTTGAGGGGGAACAAGGGAAAATATGGCTCCCACTGTTGGACAGGCCAGAGTTGGCCTGGAAACACTTTCCCCCTTATTTAATTATCTTATCTTTTATACCAAGTGACATTCAGAAGTCCAATGCCTCCCTTTCTTGCATTTTGGACATCAAGTCAAAGGTTTATCTGCTGAATTGCTATGAGGTGCAACTTTTGAGCAGTACAATTTGTTCTTCTATGGCCCAATTGGCCACAATTATAGCATCTCTGAGAATTTGAAGATTTTTGAGATGGTAACTTTTCCTGCTTTAGTGCAGCTTGAAAAGCAAAAGTCCCAACATTCTGACACCTTTGAATCATTTCTACTCAAGACGTTTTTGGTTTTCCCCAGCCAAAATGCTTTCTTACAATCGGCATTAGCATTTTCAGAAGCAAGTTGTTTCGATTAAATTTAAGCTACCTCCCCATGCTGAGTGAAGGCTGGATTGCCATCGTTAAACGGTTGACAAAGTCAGCAAAGGTCTTATTAGGTCCTTACCTGATTTTTGTTTAGGATGTTCCTCTATCAATTTTCCCAGTACTTTTACCCATGCTGCTCTAGTCATTTCTCAAAAAACGCTGCCTTCCATGTCAAATGGTCTCCTCCTTCAAAGGTGGTTTTTACCACTGAGCACCAATCCAAAAGGCGTCAAAGCACTTCGGGAAAATACTTTCAGATAATATTCTCTGTCCGTGCTACCTGATTGATTTTGCCCTATTCTGATACAATGTGTGTACTACATTGATATCAGCTGGACAAGGATCAATCTTATATTTTTAATTTTTTATATCTTATAATTTATACCTGATTTCTTATATTTCATACCTCATATTTTTTATCTGATAGTTAATATTTCATATGTGATATCTTATTCCTCATGTCAGCCTGGTAATAAATTACTTCTAGTGATAAACTACTTTTGGTGATCACCTCTTCCTTACTTCATCTTATTTTTTGAGTAATTTACTTTCCCCTCTTACCTTAATAGTGAGCTCACCAAGAGGGCACTCTACTGCCAGACTTTCAAATCTGTCCCTGTTCAAGGAGCCGTCTGTTGAAGTCCAGCTCCAGTGAATACGGAGAGTGTGAATGAATATCCGAGGTCAGGAGGAAGATATGTTTTGCAATCTCCATTTATCAATCTGAATATCAGTGCTAAAAATTACTAGCTACCATCATCTACCTTCCAGGGCATTTCCATATCCATCTTAACTATTAATACCCAGATGCTTATCAACCCAGAATGTAAATAGCCTACTTGTGCTGCTCACCAACATCCCCAGAATTGTAAATAGTTGTGCTATGTATCAATACAGAGTTGTAAATAACAGAAATTATCATATTTACCTCAAGTCTGTGATTCATGTATAGTTAAAATGCCTCATTCCCGTCAAGATTATTCTAAATTGACCAAGTCTGTCTTTGATTCACATATAGTTAAAATGTCTTGTTCCTGTCAAGATTATTCTAAATTTACCAAGTCTGTCTTTGATTCATGTATAGTTAAAATGCCTCGTTCCTGTCGCATGTATTCTCCATCAAGATTATCCTAAATTGGGTGTGGGGGGAAGGAAGGAAAAATTCGGAACAGAAAATTTTGCAAAGGTCAATGTAGAAAAATTACTCATATGTTCTGTAAATAAAAAGCTTTAATAAAAAAAATAAATTTGAAAGGGAAAAAAAGATTATCCTAAATTTACCAAGTCTGTCTTTACAATTGTTGGAGAGATAATGAGCCAATAGTATTCAATACTGGCCCTCTACAGTTGATCGGTTTTCAAGTTCTCTCAGCATCAGATCATATACTACCAAGTTTTCCCTGAAACTGTCCATGTCATCATTTCTTATGGAATAATATTCCAAAATGCAACTATATTCCAGATTGTTTAACCATTCCCTGGTTGATATGCAGATCCTTAATTTCCAATGTTTGATTACCACAAAAAGATCTGTTGTAAATCATTTGTTATGTGGTCACCTTAGCTAGTTCTTTGATCTCTGTGGGGTCTAGACCTAGCAATGGGATAGCCAGATCAACAGGTGTACAAAGTTTGGTATTGGGAGGCACAGTTCTAAATTGTTTTCCAGATGGCAAGACCAATTCACAACTCTTAATAGTTGTAGTGCTGGAGAAACTGAGGCAAGACAGAGATTAGAAGTTTTATTATTTTATTAATGGAGAGCTTGGACTAGTCGGCTGAATCGGACACTTGTCTCAAAGCATTCAGCCACAAGCGAGTAAATCCAGGGACTTTTATAGGGCTCCAGGATCAGGGAAACAAAGGCAAGGGGGAGAGAGCACTAGAGATTCCAGGAAGGATCCTAACTTGGTTCTGACAGGTTGGGGGCAAGGAGGAAGGATCAGAAATTCTGATAAGGAGGGGCAGGAGTCAGGAAGTCTGGGCCAGAAGATGCCCAGGCATCTGAGATAAGCCATCTGAAGTTTTATGAGTCTTTGGAACGTAGAGCGGCCAGAGTTCTGAAGCCCGATTCTCTCAGCCCTAATGGCTAGAAAAAAGGGGGAGGGGTTGGACCTATCATACTAACTCAGGGAAACTGAGATATTATAATTCAGGGAAACTAATGCAGAGAAACTGAGCTATTTCATTCCACACTCTTACGTGGGTATTCAAATCATTGAATGACCTTCCCCCAGATACCTAGCAGGCCTTAGCACCATGATTTTGACCGACTCTACCTGGGAGTGGATCAGGCAAACAAAATTAGAGAAGATGCAAGGAGCTATGGCGAGGGCAAGGAGAAGGAGAAACAATGGGCCCATAAGGGATGTAATAAGGGTGGTTAGCCACAGGGAGGAGTTAAACAGAGACTTGTACCAGATATTTCCCTGACCCTGCTCCAGTTGTCTAGACTGGACCAGAGCCAGACTTTCCCTGATTATCCCAGAGTTGTTGGCGTAAAAACAGCATTCCTCATTTAGGGAGGCACAAAGACCCCCTCGCTGCAAGAATAGCAAGTCAAGCCCCCTGTGGTTCTGGAGAACCATCTCAGCCAGGGAGTCAACCTGGGTTTCCAGTTTCGAGATGGAGGATTCAATCTGAGTCAGGTCTGTGGTCATCTGTGCACTTAACTCAGCATACCCAGACCTGCCCGTCAGAAGGACGGCGGTGCTAAGGGCTGTGGTGCCGGCCAGTCCGAGCCCTACTGTGAGGGGAAGGAATGGCACAGCATGTCTCTGTCTGTTAAGCTCCAATGGGGAAAACTGGGACCAAAAATGGTTCCATCCATCCCATCCTGGAAGAACAGACAGGCTAGGAAACACCGCTACCAGGATACAGAAAGGATCCGGATTTTTGAGCAGGGTATCAGAGTAGGCACACTTAGTCAGACTGTCACGACAGGCAAACCAGGAACCTTCAGGGGCATGATACCAGATGGCAGCACCCTCTGAGGAAGCTGAGATGTTAATTAAGGAGCTGGGATTACAGGCCTGGAGGAGAGGGTCAGAAAGACTCGTGGAAGCAGTCACAAGACAGGTGCCCGTGCCTTGGAGATTTCGCAGGGTGATTTTTGGTTGTTCCCAGGAACAGGTAGATTGAGAAGTGGTCCCAGGAACTGAGTCTGCCAGGGCAATCCCCACAAAATAAGGGGGTTCAAAGTTAAAGCAGAGCCAACAATCACGGCCCAGCTGGGGATTTGTGGAGTTCAGATATGAGTGCACTATTGGCAATAAATTGAGCATGGAGTGGGGATCAAGGGATTTAGGGGGACTGTCAATTGGAACGGATGGGCCAAGAAGGGTAGAGGGAATTTGGACCGGGGCGAGGTCGCATGGTGCTAAGAATGGCATTGGCCAAATAGGGTCAGCCAGGGCTGGTGTTCTAGATTGGGGAGGGACTAGCAGACCTGTCAGAGGTCCTTTGTGGCCCTTCGAGAGGGGTGGATTTATACGTTGGACCAGAAGGTGATGGCTAAAATCAAAAGTGCTACCTGCCTGGGACCAAAGGGTCAGCCTCTGGGACTTCTTCCACTTTTGATGGGAGGGCTGCTGGATAGTCAGGATAATACGGGGAGGTCGCAGAGTAGTGTGGGTCTGCTTATCAAAGGTTTGGATGGTCACCTTGAAGGAGTCATCCCCGGGAAAAGAGCACCACTTGCCATCAGGGCACAGTCGGACCGGAGGGGTCACAGGGGCTCGAAAGTGGAAGCAGGGAGCCAAGGTGGGATCTACTGTCAGAGAGGGCTCTAAACCTGAGTAATAAGTGGCAGAAAAAGAGGGACCTCCCTCCAGGTCTCTGAAGGTCATTGTCCACATGGGTTTGGGGGCCTGTGGGTTTCCTAAGGCTTTGGACAGCAGAGGGAGGAGGAGGAGAACTAAGGAAACCCCCATGGTGTGATGCTGGAATTACACTTCTGGAGAACGGACGGGAGGGGGGGTACCCTTAGAAAATGATGTTGCCCCTGTATAGACAAACAGAAAAATCACAATGTTAGCAAAGCAATGAGTACAAGGACTAAACCCCCAAGATTTTCCACCCAATGCCCTTCTTAGAGTCACAGATCAGAGGAGTGGATCAGTCTCAGTCTCAGGGGGCCCTCACTAATTCCTGCTTTCCACTCTGGGGTGACTGCTGGCTTTACTCTGTTGTAATGGATCCAAGTAGGGATGGACTCGACCTTCACAGCCATAGGTATGGTGAGGATTACAGTATGATGAGGTCCTTTCCACCTGGGTTCAAGGCCGGTGATGGAGAATTTCTTTATCAGAACTGCCTCCCCAGGCTGGAACGGATGAGCGGGCTCAGGAACAGGGACAGGAAGCGCCTCCCGGACCAGAAGTGAGATGTCCTCCTGAGTTCTCTGCAGGGCCTGTAGGAACTTGAGAAGGGAACTAGAGATTTCAGTGGCTCTGTACTCTCTAACCAAGGGTAGGATAGGAGGGGGTCTCCCAAACAGAATCTCAAAGGGAGTTCAGCCCAGTCTGCTGGGGGTGAATCTACTTCTAAGTATCGCTAATGGCAGCCGTGAGAGCCAGGAGCTCTGGGGTTCTAAGAAAAGCTTTGGAAGGAGTTCTTTAAGTGTTCTATTTATCCTTTCCACCTGCCCAGAGCTCTGCGGTCTATATGCACAAGGAAGTTTCCACTCTATTCCAAGCTCCTTGCTAATGCCTGGAGAGATTTTTGCAACAAAGACAGAGCCATTATTGGTCAATTGGAAAAAAATTGCCAACTCACTGGAAAATAAAAATAGTGAATTGGTAAAAGACAAAAATTCACTGAAAAACAAAATTGGTGAATTGGAAAAAGTCACCAACTCACTAGAAAATAAAAATAGTGAATTGCAAAAAGACAACAATTCACTGAAAAATAAAATTGGCAAAATGGAAAAAGAATGCAATGAACCAAAAAATTCAATTGGCCAGTTACAAAAGGAGCTAAAAAAGATAGCTGAAGGAAATAATACCTTAAAAATTAAAATTGAACAAATTGAAATGAATTACTCTATAAGACTTCAAGAATCAGTCAAACAAAAACAAAAAAATGAAAAAATAGAAGAAAATATGAAATATCTCCTAGGAAAAACAACTGACTTGGAAAACAGATCCAGGAGAGACAATCTAAGGATTATTGTACTCCCTGAAAGCCACAATGAAAAAAACAACCTTGATGCTATCTTCCAGGAAATCATGAAAGAGAATTGCCCTGATGTTTTAGAATCAGAAGGCAAAGTTGGCATTGAAAGAATTCACCGATCACCTCCTGAAAGAGACCCCAAAATTAAAACCCCAAGGAATATTGTGGCCAAATTTCAGGACTATCGCACCAAAGAAAAGATATTGCAAGCAGCTAGAAAAAAACAGTTCCAATACCGAGGAACTGTCATTAGAATTACACAGGATCATTCAGCTTCCACACTGAAGGATCGAAGGTCCTGGAATCAGATATTCTGAAAGGCAAAAGAACTTGGATTAAAGCCAAGAATAAGTTATCCAGCTAGAATGAGCATCATCTTCCAGGGAAGAAGATGGTCATTGAATGATACAGGAGAATTTCACCTATTTCTAATGAAAAGACCAGATCTGAACAAAAAATTTGACCTCCAAACAGAACTCAAGAGAAGCATAAAAAGGTAAAAAGGAAAGAACTCTCGAGAACTATATCTCTACTAAGGGTATCCTTAAAGAATGGGGGTATAATTTGATTTTACTTTGATAATAATCGAAAAGAAATTAGAGGTGGAAGGTATATCATACTGTAAAAAAAGGGGGGGGAGGGGAAAGGAGGTAAAATAAAGTAAAAATAAAAAGGAGGTAAAATAAGGCAAAGTCTCATGAAGAGACATAGAAAATCTAATATAATTAAGGGAAAGAAGGGAGAGTGATGAGTATTCTTACTCTCATTAGATTGGGCTCTAAAAGAGTATATCAGACGCATTTGATTTCAGGGAAAAACTTGGCCCTGTGTATAGGGAAGTAGGAGGGAAAGGAGGAAAAGAAAGGGATAAATTAATAGAAGGATTAGGGGAAAGGTGTAAAAAAGAGGGAGGGTTCTAAAGGGGGGAGGACTGTTAGAGGGAGGTGGTCATCAAAAACAAAATACTGGACGGGGGGGAGTAAGGGGAAAGGAAAGAGAAAAATATAACTTTGGGTAAATAAGATGGCAGGAAATATAGATATAGTCATTTTAACTGTGAATGTGAATGGGATGAATTCTCCCATAAAACGGAAACAGATAGTGGACTGGATTAAAAGCCAGAATCCTACAATATGTTGTTTACAAGAAACTCTAAAACATAGAGATACATACAGAGTGAAGGTAAAGGGCTGGAGCAGAATCTTTTATGCTTCAAGTGAACAAAAAAAGCAGGGGTAGCAATCCTTATCTCAGATCAAGTAAAAGCAAAAATAGATATAATTAAAAGAGATAAGGAAGGAAACTATATTTTACTAAAGGGTACCATAGACAATGAAGCAGTATCAATACTAAACATATATGCACCAAGTGGTATAGCATCCAAATTCCTAGAGGAGAAACTAACAGAGATGCAAGGAGAAATAGATAGTACAACTATACTAGAGGGGGATCTCAACCTTGCTCTCTCAGAATTAGATAAATCAAACCACAAAATAAATAATAAGGAAGTGAGGGAGATAAACAAAATGTTAGAAAAGTTAGGTATGACAGATCTCTGGAGGAAATTGAATAGTGATAGAAGGGAGTATACTTTTTTCTCAGGGGTTCATGGAACTTATATGAAAATTGATCATGTGTTAGGGCATAAAAACCTCAAAATCAAATGCAGAAAAGAAGAAATAGTAAATGTATCCTTTTCAGATCATGATGCAATAAAACTCACATGTAATATAAGGCCAGGAGAAAATAGACCAAAAGTTAATTGGAAATTAAATAATCTAATACTGAAGAATGAATGGGTGAAAGAGCAAATTATAGACACAATTGATAATTAAATCCAGGAGAATGAAAATAATGAGACAACATACCAAAATTTGTGGGATATGGCCAAAGCGGTTATAGGGGGTAACTTTATATCTCTAGATGCTTATTTGCATAAAATAGAGAAAGAGAAGATCAATGAATTAGGGTTACAATTAAAAAAACTAGAAAAAGAGCAAATCAAAAACCCTCAATTAAATACCAAATTGGAAATTCTGAAAATAAAAGGTGAGATTAATAAAATTGAAAATAAGAAAACTATTGAATTAATAAATAAAACTAAGAGTTGGTTTTATGAAAAAAACCAACAAAATAGATAAGCCTTTAGTTAATTTGATCAGAAAAAGGAAAGAGGAAAACCAAATTGTTAGTCTCAAAAATGATAAGGGAGAACTTTCCTCCAATGAAGAGGAAATTAGAGTAATAATTAGGAGTTTCTTTGCCCAACTTTATGCCAATAAATTTGATAATCTAAATGAAATGGAGGAATATCTACAAAAATATAGATTGCCCAGGTTAACAGAAGAGGAAATAAATTATTTAAATAGCCCCATTTTAGAAAAAGAAATAGAACTAGCTATTAATCAACTCCCTAAGAAAAAATCTCCAGGGCCAGATGGTTTTACATGTGAATTTTACCAAACATTCAAAGAACAATTAATTCCAATACCATACAAACTATTTGAAAAAATAGGGACAGAAGGTATACTGCCAAATTCCTTCTATGAGACCGATATGGTGCTGATAGCTAAACCAGGTAGGGTGAAAATAGAGAAAGAAAACTATACACCCATTTCCCTAATGAATATTGATGCAAAAATTTTAAATAAGATTTCAGCAGCAAGATTACAGAAAGTTATCTCCAGGATAATACATCTTTTTTTAAAATTTTTTTAATTTTTTTTAAATTTTTAAATTTTTAATTTTTAAATTTTTTTAAAATTTTTATTAATATTTTTTTATTTGCAAAACATATGTATGGGTAATTCCTAAACATTAACCCTTACAAAGCTTTCTGTTACAAATTTTCCCCCCAACTCCCCACCCCTCCCCTAGATGGCAGGATACCCACTACATGATAATTATGTTAGAATACTTAAGAAATCGAATATATGTATAGTTATTGCATCATTTTTTGTTCAGGAGAAATCATATCTACAAGAAAGAATGATCGGATAAAGGAAATACAATGCAAGTAAACCTCAATAGAGAGCATGAAAATGTTATGTTGTGGTCCACATTTCATATCCCCCTCTCTGGGTGTATATGTCTCTCTTCACCGAACAATTGGAACTGGTTTGAAGTATTTCATTGTTGAAGAGAGTCATGTCCATTAGAATTGATCCTCATATAGTAGTGTTGTTGCCGTGTACAACGATCTCCTGGTTCTGCTCATCTCACTCAGCATCAGTTCATGCAAGTCTCTCCAGGACTCTCTGAAATCATCCTGCTGGTCGTTTCTTACAGAGCAATAATATTCCATAACATTCATATACCATAATTTATTCAGCCACTCTCCAATTGATGGGCATCCATTCAGTTTCCAGTTTCTAGCCACTACAAAAAGAGCTGCCACAAACATTCTTGCACATGTGGGGCCCTTTCCTTCTTTTATGATTTCTTTGGGATATAAGCCCAATAGAAACACTGCTGGGTCAAAGGGTATGCACAATTTGATAACTTTTTGAGCATAGCTCCAAATTGCTCTCCAGAATGGTTGGATCCGTTCACAGCTCCACCAACAATGCATCAGTGTCCCAGTCTTCCCACATCCCCTCCAACATTCATCTTTATCTTTTCCTGTCATTTTAGCCAATCTGACAGGTGTGTAGTGGTACCTCAGAGTTGTCTTAATTTGCATTTCTCTGATCAATAGTGATTTGGAGCACCTTTTCATGTGATTATAAATAGTTTTAATTTCATCATCTGAAAATTGTCTGTTCATATTCTTTGACCATTTAATCAATTGGAGAATGGATTGAATTCTTATAAATATGAGACAATTCTCTATATATCTTAGAGATGAGACCTTTATCAGAACCCTTATATGTAAAGATGATTTCCCAATTTGATGCTTCCCTCCTAATCTTGTCTGCAGTAGTTTTGTTTGTACAGAAACTTTTTAACTCAGGATAATACATCTTGACCAAGTAGGACTTATACCAGGAATGCAGAACTAGTTCAATATCAGGAAAACTCTCAGCATAATCAATTATATTAATAACCAAACTAACAAAAACCATATGATTATCTCCATAGATGCAGAAAAAGCATTTGATAAAATCCAACACCCATTCCTATTAAAAACACTAGAGAGTATAGGAATAAATGGGCTTTTCCTTAAAATAATCAGTAGCATCTACTTAAAACCATCAGCAAGCATCATATGTAATGGAGACAAACTAGAACCATTCCCAATAAGATCAGGAGTGAAACAAGGCTGCCCACTGTCACCATTACTATTTAATATTGTGTTAGACATGTTAGCTTTGGCAGTAAGAGAAGAAAAAGAGATAAAAGGAATTAGAGTAGGTAATGAAGAAACCAAATTATCACTCTTTGCAGATGACATGATGGTATACTTAGAGAACCCTAGAGACGCAACTAAAAAACTACTAGAAACAATTCACAACGTTAGTAAAGTTGCAGGATTCAAAATAAATCCACATAAATCACCAGCATTCTTATATATTACCAACAAAGTTCAGCAGCAAGAGATAGAAAAAGAAATTCCATTCAGAATAATGGATGATAGCATAAAATATTTGGGAATATATCTGCCAAGAAAATGTCAGAAACTATATGAACTAAACTACAAAACACTTGCCACACAAATAAAATCAGACCTAGTCAATTGGAAAAACATTAAGTGCTCATGGGTAGGCCGAGCAAATATAATAAAAATGACAATACTACCCAAACTAATTTATTTATTTAGCGCCATACCAATCAAACTCCCAATAAATTATTTTACAGAGCTAGAAAAAATAGTAGCAAAGTTCATTTAGAAAAACAAAAGGTCAAGAATTTCAAGGGAATTAATGAAAAAAAAAGACAGAGGAAGGTGGCCTTGCTGTACCAGATCTAAAACTATATTATAAAGCAGCGGTCATCAAAACCACTTGGTACTGGCTGAGAAATAGAGCAGTCGATCAGTGGCATAGGATAGGATATCAGGACAAGCTAGATAATAATGTTAGCAATTTAGTGTTTGATAAACCCAAAGACCCCAGCTTTTGGGATAAGTACTCACTATTCGGCAAAAACTGCTGGGAAAATTGGAAACTAGTGTGGAAGAAATTAAGGCTGGACCCACACCTAACACCGCACACCAAGATAAGATCTCAATGGGTTCATGATCTAGATATAAAGAGTGATATTATAGGAACATAGGATAGTTTACCTCTCAGACCTTTGGAAATGGAATAAATTTATGTCCAAAGAAGATCTGGAACTCTTAATTGAACACCAGATAGATAATTTTGATTATATTAAGTTAAAAAGTTTCTGTACAAACAAAACTAATGCAGACAAGATTAGGAGGGAAGCATCAAATTGGGAAATCATCTTTACATTTAAGGGTCCTGATAAAGGTCTCATCTCTAAGATATATAGAGAATTGTCTCATATTTATAAAGAATTCAAGCCATTCTCCAATTGGTAAATGGTCAAAGGATATGAACAGACAATTTTCAGATGATGAAATTAAAACTATTTATAATCACATGAAAAGGTGCTCCAAATCGCTATTGATCAGAGAAATGCAAATTAAGACAACTCTGAGGTACCACTACACACCTGTCAGATTGACTAAAATAACAGGAAAAGATAAAGATGAATGTTGGAGGGGATGTGGGAAGACTGGGACACTGATGCATTGTTGGTGGAGTTGCGAACGGATCCAACCATTCTGGAGAGCAATTTGGAGCTATGCTCAAAAAGTTATCAAACTGTGAATACCCTTTGACCCAGCAGTGTTTCTATTGGACTTATATCCCAAAGAAATCATAAAAGAAGGAAAGGACCCCACATGTGCAAGAATGTTTGTGGCAGCCCTTTTTGTAGTGGCTAGAAACTGGAAACTGAATGGATGCCCATCAATTGGAGAGTGGCTGAATAAATTATGGTATATGAATGTTATGGAATATTATTGCTCTGTAAGAAACGACCAGCAGGACGATTTCAGAGAGTCCTGGAGAGACTTGCATGAACTGATGCTGAGTGAGATGAGCAGAACCAGGAGATCATTGTACACGGCAACAACAGTACTATATGAGGATCAGTTCTAAAGGACATGACTCTCTTCAACAATGAAATGCTTCAAACCAATTCCAATTGTTCAGTGAAGAAGGCCATATACACCCAGAGAGAGGGATGTGAAATGTGGACCACAACATAACATTTTCATGTTCTCTATTGAGGTTTTCTTGCATTGTATTTCCTTTATCCAATTATTCTTTGTTGTAGATACGATTTCTCCTGCACAAAAAAAGATGCAATAACTATACATATATTCGATTTCTTAAGTATTCTAACATAATTATCATGTAGTGGATATCCTGCCATCTAGGGGAGGGGTGGGGAGTAGGGGGGAAAATTTGTAACAGAAAGCTTTGTAAGGGTTAATGTTTAGGAATTACCCATACATATGTTTTGCAAATTAAAAAAAATAATAAAACAAATTAAAAAAACAAAGACAGGGCCATTATTGGACCCTATGGCTACTGGAAGGCCAAAACGGGGCATTAGTTCATTTAGTATTTTCTTGACCAGGGTGAGGGCCGTTTCATTTCGTGTGGGGAAAGCCTCTGACCACCCTGAGAAGGTATCTACAAAAACCACGAAGTATTTGCAGCTAGTTGTTGCTGGTTGTATCTCAGTATAATCTCCTTCCCATCTCTCCCCCAGGATGTTTCCCTTAAGCCTGATTCCCACATGGGCCTCTTGAATTCTCTTTGCATTTACTGGGGTACAGCTGTTACCCCTGTAAATAGAAATCCTGCCCAATTGGCCAACATCCTTTATCGGTTGCAGTGACAGCTCGCGGGCAGGGAGGCCATCCTGCTGCTACTGAATCCAAGCGTTTAGAGAGACAAGTGATAGGGTGCCACCAAGGGCCAGGAATTTGAGTCAGAACCCCCTTTTGCAATACCCCTAGCCTCTGCCACAAAGAGATGGAAGGGCTTCGTGACATTGGGTAGAGCCAGGGTGGGGGCCTTAGTAAGGGCGGCCCTGAGGTGATCAAAGGCAGCCCGTTCAGGAGGACCCCACACAAGGGGACCCTGTCCAGCTGAGTCAGAATAAAGGGGTTTTTGCTATCTCAGCAAAGGAGGGAAGCTAAAGGCGACAATAGCTGGCCGTCCCCAGGAATTCACGGACCTGCTTCTTAGTAGAAGGGACTGGGATCGATAAGAGGGCCTGGACACGTGCAAGGGACAGGGAGCGGTGGCCAGATTTAAGAACATAACTCAAAGAGCCTCGAAAAGGCACAGCTGAGCCTTTTTAGCAGAGACCCTATAGCCAAGGGATTGGAGGAGTTGCAAGAGAGCACGGGTTGTTTGAAAACAGAGGGACCTATGGGGGGCTGCAAGGAGAAGGTCAGCAACATACTGAATAAGGGAGGAATAAGAATGTTCCCTGAGGAAAGGCTGGAGATCTAGGTGGAGAGCTTCTCCAAATAAGGTGGGGGAGTTTTTGAAACCCTGTGGCAGCCTAGTCCAAGTGAGCTGCCCTGAAAAGTTCCCTTGGGGATCTAGCCACTGGAAAGTGAATAAGCAATGGTTGGCTAAACGACGCCAGAGGTATTGAAAAGAAAGCATCTTTGAGATCCAGGACAGTATATACAGTGTGAGTAGGAGTCAGCAAGCTGAATAGTGTATATAGATTTGGATGGATAGTCTCAACCCACTTGTTCACCTCCCTAAGATCCTGAACCGGGCGGAAGTCCACAGACTCAGGCTTCCCAACTGGAAGCAGGGGACTGTTCCAAGGAGAATTGCATACAGGCTACCAGAATACCAGCATCTTTTAAGTGGTTAATGTGGATGGCAATACCCAGGAGGGCTTCCCGGGACATGGGGAATTCAGGGATTTCAAAACAGACTCTCCTGCCACCAAAATAGAGGTGCTTGAGATGAACTCTTGCTGGTGGATTCTGGAGGACCACCCTTTCTAAAACAGACCAGACCTAGGTCCTTCAAGGTTCTGGGCAGACACCGGATGGTCTCTAATCTCTAATCTTGCTCTCAGATCTCAGATCTTGTTGGGGCCTCCAGAAATGTAGTACCAGAGAAACTGAGGCAAGACAGAGATTAAAGGTTTTATTATTTTATTAATGAAGAACTTGGACTAGTCAGCTGAATTGGATACTTGTCTCAAAGCATTCAGCCACAAGCAAGTAAATCCAGAGACTTTTATAGGGCTCCAGGATCAGGGAAACAAAGGCAAGGGGTGGGGGGAGAGCACTGGAGATTCCAGGAAGGATCCTAACTCGGTTCTGACAGGTTGGGGGCAAGGAGGAAGGATCAGAAATTCTGATAAGGAGGGGCAGGAGTCAGGAAGTCTGGGCCAGAAGATGCCCGGGCATCTGAGATAAGCCATCTGAAGTTTTATGAGTCTTTGGAACATAGAGCGGCCAGAGTTCTGAGGCCCAATTCTCTCAGCCCTAATGGCCAGAGAAAAGGGGGAGGGGGTTGGACCTATCACACTAATTCAAGGAAACTGAGATATTATAATTCAGGGAAACTAATGCAGGGAAACAGGTATTTCATAGTGAGTATCCCTCCTCTCCCATAGGCCCTCCAATATTTGTGATTTTTCTCTTTAGTTATCTTTGCCAAGCTGGCTGATGTGAGGTGGAACCTCACAGTAGCTTTAACTTGCTTTTCTCTAATAATTAGTGATTCAGAGCAGAGGGATCAAGTTTGAATTAAACTAAAATGTAATTGGGAAATGTTTAAGAAAATAAATACAGAGCAGCTAGGTGGTGCAGTGGATAGAGCACCAGCCCTGAAGTCAGGAGGACCTGAATTCAAATTTGATCTCAGACACTTAATGCTTCCTAGCTGTGTGACCCTGGGCAAGTCATTTAACCCCAATTGCCTCAGCAAATAAATAAAATACAACATAGATGATGTTAATTTGTGGTTTTCTAAGACAATGTGCATCAGTTTTTGAGTTTGATAGCACTGCTATATAACATCTTTCCATATAATTATTGATAGCTCGGCCTTCTTTCTTTGAAAATGGTCTGTAGGACCTCCACTGACGATTTCTCTATTGGGGAATGACTCAGTCTTATAAATGAGTCAGTTCCTAATACATCTTGGATATCAGATCTTTATCAGAGAAATTTGTTGTAAAGATTTTCTCCCAGTTACCACTTTCCCCTCTAATTTCAATCTGTATGTACAAAAACATTCTAATTTTATGAAATCAGAATTATTCATCTTATGACAAAGATAATGGTAAATGATAACCTGGGACACTAATGCATTGCTAGTGGAGTTGTAGACTGATCCAGCCATTCTGAAGAGCAATTTGGAACTATGCCCAAAGGGCTATCAAACTGCATACCCTTTGATCCAGCAGTGTCTCTACTAGGTCTGGATCCCAAAGAGATCAGAAATGATGAGAAAGGACCCAAATGTGCTCAAAAAATGTTTATAGCAGTTCTCTGTGGTGGCAAAGAATTAGAAAACTGTCCATTAATTAGGGAATAGCTGAATAAGTGATGGGATATGAATGTAATGGAATATTATTATTCTATAAGAAATGATCAGCAGGCAGATTTCAGAAAAGCTTGGAAAGACTCACATGAACTGATGCTTAGTGAAGCGAGCAGAACTAGGAGATCACTGTACATAGTAACAGCAAGATTATGTGATAATCAGCTATAATAAACTTGGCTCTTCTCAGCAATACAGTGATCCAAGACAATTCCAATAGACTTGGGATAGAAAATAGCACCTGCATCCAGAGAGAGAACTACAGAGATTGAATGTGCAGCAAAACATACTATTTTCTTTTCTTTTCTTTTTTCTTTTTGCTTTTTCTTTCTTGTGGTTTTCCCTTTTGTTTTTTCTTTCATAAAATGATTGCACATATATAACTAGAAAATTGTTTGCTGTGTTGGGGAGGGAAGAAATAAAAGAGAAAAGGAGAAAAATTTGGAACTCAAGTCTTACAAAAATAAATGCTGAAAACCATCTGTATATGTAATTAGAAGAAAATGAAAGATTAAGAAAAATCATTCATGTTATCTTGAATATTACTCTCTATGCCTTGTTTATTCATGAACATTCCCATCTTCATATATCTGAAGAGGAATTCATATATCTTTCTGCTCTTCTACTTTATGATGTGACCTTTTATATCTAAGTCATATATCCTTTTGGAGCTTATGGTATTTGTTATATGCCGGGAGGTGTTGAGAATAATTTCAGCTAGTCTGCTGTCCAGCTTTCCTGGCACTTTTGTTAAATAGTGAGTCTTTCCCCCAAGAATTGGGGCCTTTGAGTGTTTGTTTCTTATGTGTGTTATGGATCTAATCTCTTCCACTAAACTTTCCAATTGGTTGAATGATTTCTGCTGTGTAGTAGCTAAATAGAGTCCTTCTAGATGCCTTCCCTTTCCAACTTTTCACCTTATCTCTTTTTTGTTTTTGTTTTTGTTTTTCCTTGTGAATTTCAATATTATCTTTTCCTTTTTAAAAACAAATTTATTTTTGTTTTTTTGCAAGGCAATCAGGGTTAAGTGGCTTGCCCGAGATTTCCAGACTTAAACTCAGGTCCTCCTGACTCCAAGGCCGAAGCTGGATCCATTGAACTGTCCCAATATTATCTTTTCCTACTTTTGTAACATATTTGACAGGAAGTTTGATTGGTACAGCACTGAATGAGCAAATCAATTTAAATGATATTGTCATTTTGATTATATTAGTTCAACCTATATACGAATAATTAATGTTTCTCCAACTATTCACGCCTGTAATTTCTTGTGTATGTGTGTGTGAATTCTGGTTAAATGGCTTGTGCAGGGTCATACAACTAGTAAGTGTTGTGTCTGAAGCTGCAGTTGAACTCAGGTCCTCCTATCTTTAGGGTCAATTCTCTATCTACTGTGCCATCCAGCTGGCCCTGCCTGTCATTATTTCTTCATTGAATGTTTTAAAGCTAGATTTATATAATCCATGAATGAATCTTGATAGATAGACTCTTAGATACTTTATAGTTTCTGTAGTAATTTTGAATGGATTATCTTTTTCTAGCTTTTTTTTGGCTGAATTTCATTGGTGATATACAGGAACACCCATGATTTATGTAGCTTCATCAGATACTCTTCAATTTTTTTGGTTATTATTTCAATTAATTTTATATGTTTCTCCAGAGATCTCAGACTATGATGGAAAAGGCTATAGTTGTACTTTTTCTTCCCAGCTACGTTCATTCTCTCAATTTTTCTTTCAGGTTTTAATGGCTCCAAACATGCTTGCCGACTGGCTGAGCTAACGCTGCTTCTTTTACTCCTCAGTGAGCCACTGTGTCTCTGACACTGCAGAACTCTGTAAATCCCAACATATCTCCCCTCTATACCTACCTATCACAAACATCTTCTGGATCTTCTCCTTCCCACCAACTACGGGGAGAATTGCCCCTTTGGGGTTTGAATATGTCTCTCTAGGCAGTGATCGTGGGACTCATCCATCTCACACACCTACAGAGTTCAATTCTATTGAGCTCAGCTTTATCATGCACCTTAGATGGGTGGGTTATTGCTCTCAGGGCTTTGCCTATGTGTATGTATTTGTGTATGGATGTGTACGTATTTTTCAATTTAATTCAATCCAACAAGCTATTAGTATTACGTGCTTACCATATGCCAGGCGCTGTGTGTTAGGCATATGAAAACAAAGATTAAAGAGACTGGTGTCAGGGTGCTTAAGATTTACAATCAAGAAAACGCAGGCTATAAATCTTGTAATACCAAAAAAAGGTCAAGGGGCTGAGAGTGAGAACTTTTGGAGGAATCAGGAAAAGCCCCTTGTAGGATAGCTCCCCAGCAGGGCTTGGAAAGAAGGTGGGGATTCTAGGAGGTGGGAGGGGGAGCCCTCATAGCCTGGGACACTATCTGCCATGAATAAGAGGGCCATCTGTACGGAGAGTGGCGAGTGGCCTCCAGATGCCCAGCTCGTAGGGGAAGCTGGATAGGAAAGCCGTGGCCTTTCTGAAGCAAGCAGAAACTTTCACGCAAGGAGCCTGTGGCTTTCCACCGTGATGGCCAATCTTGTTAGCCCGATGTCTGGACTGGTTGTGTGGCCTTTAACGGGCTGTATCAGGGGTCAGGGTGCGGTCAGGCATGGGCCAAGGGGATTGTGGGAGCTTGCTGTTATAAATGGAAATGACTCCGGCCTCTCTCTCGGGGACAGGTCTGTTAATGTTTTATAAAACCACAGGATCCTAGACGGTTTAGGGAATCCCTCCTCTATGGCACTGGCTTGAGCCCCCACTGATTGTGTCCTTCCATTTTCACAGGCCCTCTGACTAGGATCCCAGCTTTTACAACGGGATATTTACCACAAAGGTGTAGTAAGAACTAACACATATTTCCCATAATGCCTCTGGGACACGATTTCCCTCGCTAGACCACCTCAGTCCCTGGAGAGGGCAGGGGGATTAAGCTCACATCTTATTGATTAGTTCCTTTAGTCCCAAAGCTGCGCTAGGCCTTCCTCCTTGACCGCTTGGACTCTCTCAGTAAGGGAAGGAAGGGGGACAACACACCTGGCCTGCCTTCCTGGATTTCCGGGTTCCCAGACTCTACTTCCTGTGTCTAGAAAGGTGAAGGATAAGAGGGAATGACCAAGCGGCCGAGCCTGCTTCTTGGGGCTCCTTGTGCTAGCAAGGGCAGAGAAAGGGGACCTCAGCTTTTTTCTCCCTTACTCTAAGGTTTGCAACCTTTATTCTTACAGGAAAATGCAGTAAAGGCTCCCGGCGTTCTCTGTCAGGCTACCTTTCCAACTGCACAGCCAATGGAAAATGGCTGTTTCCTATCACGTGGTTGCACAATATCTATGCTTGCTCCAGTCCACCAGTATCCCAGAACCACTTCCTGTCTCCTTCCGTATGATGACAATTCACAGTCTACGCATGCGCTAATCCATATTCCATTCTAAATAGTCTCAATTTTGTCTTGGCTTTTTTTGGTTAAAGAAATTGTCCGTTTTCTCAATGAACATGTAGGAATCGTCTAATTGACAATAAAATGGTTTGATCTCTTGGGGGGAAAAAGTCAGAAAGTCTTTATCTTCGTATTTATCTCAGAGACTTTATCTCAGTTTATCTTCACGGATGCCGTGAAATGTTGGTCTAGATCTGATTTCTTCCAGATTGTAACCAGGTTCTCCTAGTTCTCATAGTGAGTCTTCCCCATGACTGAGGCTAATGGATGGATTAATGGATCTAATCTGTCCCACTTTTTGATTTCTTTCTCTTTTTTTAAACTAGCGCCAAATTGTATTCGGGAAAAGGAAAGAGAGCAAACATTTATTAAATGCCTACTAAGTGCCAGGCCAGTGAACACTGGAAAGGGAAAGGTAAAGTGATACTTTTTATATATATATAAATTTGTCTATGTGCTCAATTAAATTTAGTGGGTGTCATATAAACGTCAGCTATATATTAAGATAGAGAGCTGGCCAATACTAGTTGTATGGCCCTGGGTAAATCATCTAACTACCCATTGTCCCTTAATGACTGTAAATTATAGAATAGTTGCTGACCTGTAATGGTAGAGAGAATTTTCTTTCTGGAGACTACCCTGCTTGGCTAACATCCCAGGTCTACCCTTACCTTCTACTTTCATTAATAACATCCACTTATAAAGCAATTTGTTGCTTTTCCCATTGCTAAGTACTTTACAATTATGTCATCTAATCCTTTTTTTAATGATTACAACTTTGCAGTAGTTTGACAGCTGGTGGGCTAAGGCCCCTTCTTTCCTACTTTTTTCATAATTATTCATAATTATTATATCTAGATTCCAGACTTTTTAATCCTCCACGTCAGTTCCAACATTTTCTTGAGCTCTCTAAAATATCCTTTGGGGAATTTAGTACAGTACTGAATAAAATTAATTTAGGTAGGATTGTCATTTTTATTATATGGCTTGACTGATTCCTTAACGATTAATGATTTTCCCCAATTACTTAGGTCTCTCTTAAGAGTGTTTTATAGTGGTTATATTCATATAACCACTGGGACTTTGGACATGTTCTTGGACATAGAAATGAATCAAGCGGTCGAAAGGTGGTACAGTGGATAGAGCACCAGCCCTGAAGTCAGGAGGACCTGAGTTCAAATCTGGCCTCACACACTTAATACATCCTAGCAAGTCACTTAACCCCAATTGCCTCAACAACAACAAAAAAAGAAAAATGGAGGAGCAGAAGTAGTGCCCGACATGAATAGATAACGGACAAGGTGTGAAGAATCAATAGATTGCATGAAAAGGAACCAAGAAAACCTTATTCTATCCATGCATTAAAGTTGCTTGTGGATGTTATCACCTGATTTTACCAGTTAGTCAACTAATAAGCATTTATTAAACACCCACCATGGGCTGAGCACTGTGCTAAGTGCTGAAGATACAAAGAACATTTTATCATAAAAACCAGTCCCTGATCTCAAGGAGCACACATTCTAATGGAAGAAACAATATGTAAAACACCATACAACAAGTTATATAGAGGGTAATATCGGATTGCTCGCTGACTTGGGGACGGGGGAAAAGAGGGAGAAAATTGTGGAACACAAGGTTTTGCAAAGATGAATGTTGAAAAGTATTTAGAAAAATAAAATACTATTAATAAAAGGGGGGAAGACATGAGAGAAAGGGTAGTATGAAAGAAATCCTGGAGGGAAAGCACTAAAATCACGGAGGCACTGGAAAGGCTTAGAGCAGCAGGAGGGACTTTAGTTGAGATTTTAGGGAAGCTAGGCCTGGAGAAGTGGAATCAGATAATTCTATAAGTGGGGGCCAGCAAATAAAAATGATCAGAGTTAGGAGATGGAGCATCTTGTGAAAGAGATGACAAGATTGCTTGCTGTCTTGAGGAGGAAGGACAGGAGGGAGGAAGAGGGGGAGAAAAATTTGGAACTCAAAATCTTATAAAAAATGAATGTTGAAAATTGTCTTTACATGAAATTGGAAAAAAATTCTTGTTACATAAAAGAGGGACGGCAAGGTGATGCAGGAACTGCAAGAAGTGTTTGCTGTACTGAATTAAACCAGTATACTTCTTCCCTAGGTGGTACAGAGGAGAGAATGCTGGAGATGGAGTCAAGAAGACTCTGCTTACTGGTTATGGGCCTCTGGGTAAGTCATTTGACTTCTTTGGAAAATGAGGGGGTTGGTCTTCATGGCATCTAAAGCCTCACAGCTCTAAATCTGAACCAATGACCTATGTACCAAATAAAAGTGATTACCTTAAGAACAAAAACAGAGAGAAAGAAAAAGAGAAAATGGCAAAATGGCCAGGGTTAGTGGATCCCCGGATAGTTTGAGAGCAATTACATGTAAGAAGACTAGAAAGGGAGGAAGGGCCCAGATTATGAAGGGCTTTGAAAGGCAAACAGAAGATTTTGTATTTGATCACAGAATTTATTGAATGGGTGAGGGGTGATATGGTCAAACTTGCCCTTTACAAAAATCAATTTCACACCTGAGTGGATGATGGATTAGAGTGGGAAGAGATCTGAGGCAGTAAGATCAATCATCAATCTAATATAATAGTCTAGGCAGGAGATAATGGCGACCTGCATGAGGGTGAGTGACAATATTTGAAGAGAGAAGGGAACATACATGAGAAATGCTTGCAAGGTGGGGGTCAACAGAACTTGGCCCTTTATTGGATATGGGGGTGGGGGTGAGAGGGAATGAGAAGCTGAGGATGACACCAGATTTTGAGTCTGGATAACTGGGAATATAATGGTACAGTCATATAGCAACTCTTGACAGTAAAAGAGAAGTTAGGAAGATAGGAGAGTTTGAGGGTAAAGATACTGAGGGTGTAATGAGTATAAGTTGTTACAGGATATTTAGCCAGAAATGTCTATTTGGAAGATGAAGGTCAGGAGGGAGGTTAGGGGCTGGACAAGTAGTTCTGAGAGTCATCTTCATAGATATGTATTGATGTGAGATCTTGTAGTACTTCCTTATTATACTAGTTTTGGGGGATATTTTTTCTAAAAAGGGGGCAAAAGTAATAATGGTGTGAAAGAACATACAAAATGTTGATTCTTTGTCACTTAACACTTGTGACTTGAAAATTACATGTATTGGGGGCAGCTAGGTGACGCAGTGTATAGAGCACCAGCCCTGAAGTCAGGAGGACCTGAGTTCAAATCTGGTCTCAGACACGTAACAATTGTGTGACCCTGGGCAAGTCACTTAACCCCAATTGCCTCAGCAAAAAAAAAATAAAATAAAATAAAAAAAGAAAATTACATGTATTTTCCAGCTTTTTAAGCATTATTACTTCTCATTGGGCACTGAAGTGCAGTGGAAAAAGTACTGAACTTGAGAATTAAGGGCCTGAATGGGAATTTCTGTTCTGTTACTACTTGTGTTGGAACAGGTTGTAGCCTCAGTTTACTCATCTGTTAAATAAGGGGTTGCACTAGATGATCTCTATGGTCCCTCTAAGTTTTAGAGGTGTCGTCGTAGTAGTAGTATCATTATCATTATTGCTATTATCACTTCAACTCTTCAGACTCAGAGATCTTGCCAGGATAGTAAACCAGGCCGAACTGAACAAGATAAAATGTAACTGGAGAGTGTGAAGTCTTACTCTGGTGGATTCCCCAAATGAGCTCCACTAATATGAGGGTGACAGGGAGAGACCTCCACTGATCCGAAAAAAAACTGGGGGTTCTATCTGGAAACAAACTTCCTCACAAAAGTGTCATGTAATGTTTACCATATATTGGATTATTTGCCATCTAGGAGTGGGGGTGGAGGGAAGGGAGGGAAAAAATTTGGAACCCAAGGTTTTACACAAGGGTGAATGGTGAAAATTAGCCATGCATAGATTTTGAAAATTAAAAACAAACAAACAAAACAGTATAACGTCAGATAGTGAGCTCCCCGTCACTGGAAGTGTGCAATGTTTAGAGAAGGGATTTCTTCTAGTTGTGGTTCGGACTTGGTGACAAGAAAGTGCCCACAGGTCAGCGGGGTTCAGAAGAGGAAAAGAAGTAGAGGTGAAACTGCAGGGACTCATAGAGCATCCTGCTAGAGGGAGAGAGGCGGGGATGGGCTAGAGGCTGGACAAAAGAGAGGAAAGGGCGAAGGGCGGGACCAAGCGTTGCTAAGTGCCCCACCGTGACGCTTGGGATAGGCTTTGTTCTGACGTCATCCATATGAGCCAGCCCAGCCGCGGAGTTCCACGTCGCAGTCTTGGCGCCTGCGCCCTTAGAAGGAAAAGAAAGGCTGAAAATGGCGGAAGCCGATGAACGGACGGTGGGTGAGACTGCGACCAAATCCGGGGTGAGATTAGGGCCAAGGGCAAGAGGGACCCCGGGCGTGCCAGGGCTTTGGGAAGCGGGGGGGTAAGGAGCCGAGCGGCCTCCTCTTCGGGCCTCCTTGTCTCATCCTGACGACTGTCCGGTGTCTCCTTTCCCCTCTCCCCCCAGGGTTCCGTCCTTCCCGTAGCTTTCTTTAGACCTTATCCTGCTCCAGTGACTCCTTCTAACCTTATCTTCCTGCCTTGGGAGGGTCTTCAGTACTTCAGAATTACAGAGTATTTCAACTGTCAGGTCCCTCAGAGACCTGCTGGTCCCACCCCCTCGTTTTACAGAAGAGGAAACTGAGGCCCAGGAAGGGGAAAGGACTTGCTCATGGTCACAATGAGAATCCTAGGTCTGGAGCTGAAAGGGACCAGCTGGTCCAATCCCCTCATTTTGCAGATGAGAAAACCGAGGGCCAGCGAGGGAAAGTGACTTACCTAAGATGGTAGACTCAAGAGTGGACCCAGATGTAATTCTTAAGACGTTGCATTACGCCTCCAGTGTCCCCAGTGTTTTAAATCGTATGATTAAATTACATCCTTTGGGAAAAAAAAAACCCAAAAAACCAACAATAACGACAACAACAACAAAAAAAAAAACCCTACGATTCCCTTTGCTTAGTCTTTGAGTTAGAATTACATTGCCAGCTGCTGGGAACATTTGTAAACTCTGGAGTGTGATTTCATCAAGTCTCGTGGAAACTCCCTCCACGGGGACCAAATGTCAGCTCGGCTGTAACCTGATCCCGGTGTGGTAGTTTGCCAGCTAAGGAAAGGGGCAGAGACAAGTGACCTGCTCAGTCACTTACTGGGGCAGAGGCGGAATTTGAACGCAGATTCTCCAATAGATTCTAAATCTATTGGTCTAAATTAAAGTTACCCGGAGTATTAAGAAGTTAAAAGATTTACTTGCCCAGATCTTCCTGACTGAGCCTTGCCCCCATCAAAGATTATGTCTTAAAACTCAAGTTACCTGGTAGGAAATTTCACTCCATCCCAAAGATGCAACTGTTTCCAACAAGATCAGCATGTAAGTATTCCCTCACATCCCTGCCTCTTTGATGCTTTTTAAGATTTGTAGTTTTGCAGTTGTTTTAATTTTAGCCTTTCCTGAGTTTCTAGGCTATCTGCATTTTTTAGTGTGATGATTCATTTCATTGTGAAGCTCAAATGAAGTAAGTCTTTGCAAATCTTCAGACAATCTTTGTTAGATGTTATCTGTTTTTTTCTTGTTCTTTCCCTCACATATTTTTTTCAGTTCTTTAGATATTTTCAGAATTACATTTATCATCTTTCCATTCTGTTGTTTTTCTTGTAATATTCCATTGTATAAAAAGTTTCTACTTTTTTATATATTGACACAAAATCGTACAATTGCCACTTTTCCTCCATGTTTTCAATACTTAATAATTTATCCTCCTTCCAAAGCTGTGATAATTATACTAATACTTTTTTCCCCCACACTCTTTTTGGAAACCTAAAAAAGACCCAATTGGGCTTTATTTACTCTGTGTATTATGAGGTGCGGATTCAAATCATTCACTGTGCAGTTGTTCCACACTTTATTAAGGAGAAATACTTTCTTTTCCCATTCTTCTATTACTTGGGACTTGTGTGAAGTTTTTTGTTTTTGTTTTTGTTTTGGCCAAGCAATTGGGGTTAAGTGATTTGCCCAGGGTCGCACAACTAGTAAGTCTTAAGTGTCTGAGGTAGGGCCGGTGTTCTCTCCACTGCGCCATCTAGCTGCCCTTTCCTGTTAAGCTCTTAAATGAAAGTGGAATTTGTTCTCTTCAGTGGATCAATGGTTTTATTTTTAACTCAATAATAATTCTGCTCATCTCCCTTTGTACTGTTTTAAAATCTCATGGGTGAGTCCGTCAAGATTATTTTGACATATACACACATTATTGTTAACCTTGCCTTCTTTTCTTGCCGATGATTTTCACTTGCAATTTGTCAAACTAAAAAAGCTCTGGAGATTTAAATCCATAATTTGGGCAATTTTTTCCCTTGTCTAATACTAAATGCTACTATTGCCCATATTGTTCCATTTTTCTTACTTTTTTTATTTTTTCCACTAGCTTTAATAACTTTCTTTGGCTGTATTTTGTGCCTTCTACGTACCCAAAATACTATTTTTGGTCACTGTTGCAAATGGAATTTCTCTTGTTTAAAAATTGCATTTCTGTATTATGATTATACTGTAGTGCTGTTGATTTTACTGCATTCATCCTTCAACTTCACTGAACTCATTTATCATCTTTAGTCATTTTTATATTAATTTACCACATAATCATGCCACTTCAAAGAGCAATATCTTGTTTTTTGAATTATATCTTTTATTTCTTCAATAATTATAGCCAGTATTTCTATTAACATATTAAATATAAGTAATGACAGAGAACATCCTTTCTTATTCTGTTTTAAAGGACAATGACACGAGGGCTTTTTCAAAACATTAAGTATAACATTGGTTCTTGATTTTCATCATCATACATTTTAAACAATGTCATAGTTGGCCTGGAAGCCAAGAAGACTTGGGTTCAAGTCTTGCCTGTGATTCACTGGTGCAGTGTGACTTTGCACAAAGTCATGAGCCTCTGCATACTGCAGGCAACTCTCCAGGACTGTCATTTACCAAGGAGGTGCTGCCTGTCCCTTTAGAGGGACTTCCTTTTTTTTTTTAATAGTTATTGCATCATTTTTTGTGCAGGAGAAATCGTATCTACAAGAAAGAATAATCTGATAAAGGAAATACAGTGCAAGCAAACCTCAATAGAGAACATGAAAATGTCATGTTGTGGTCCACATTTCACATCCCTCTCTCTGGGTGTAGATGGCTCTCTTCACCGAACAATTGGAACTGGTTTGAAGCATTTCATTGTTGAAGAGAGTCATGTCCATTAGAACTGATCCTCATATAGTACTGTTGTTGCCGTGTACAACAATCTCCTGGTTCTGCTCATCTCACTCAGCGTCAGTTCATGCAAGTCTCTCCAGGCCTCTCTGAAATCCTCCTGCTGGTCGTTTCTTACAGAGCAATAATATTCCATAACATTCATATACCATAATTTATTCAGCCACTCTCCAATGGATGGGCATCCCTTCAGTTTCCAGTTTCTATCCACTACAAAAAGGGCTGCCACAAACATTCTTGCACATGTGGGGCCCTTTCCCTCCTCTAAGATCTCTTTGGGATATAAGCCCAATAGAAACACTGCTGGGTCAAAGGGTATGCATAGTTTGATAACTTTCTGAACATAGTTCCAAACTGCTCTCCAGAATGGCTGGATCCGTTCACAGCTCCACCAACAATGCATCAGTGTCCCAGTCTTCCCACATCCCTAGAGGGACTTCCTTACAGTACACTCCCTATCCCAGTGAACTTGGCAGGTTTTCCAGGCCCGTCACTTGTCTAGAAGTTTCAGTTGTAGAGGGCCTTGGGTCATCGAGCCCCAAGATCTTCAGGAGTTATCTGCTAGACCAACGTGAAGCTGACCACGAAGCCAGGTTATCAAAGGGATCCTTCATTCTCTGCTTGCTTGGAAACAGTGCTCCCTTCATTTTGCAGCTGAGAAAATCAAAGCCCATTGAGGGAAAGGGACTTTCTTAGCTTATACAGTGTCAGGATTTGAAATCTGGTCCTGTGACTTCAAAGGTAGCATTATTTCTTCTGTGCCATACTCTCTCTACAACCAAATTGTGATAGAGCACGTTCAAAAGACTGCTGTACCTAATTTCCCTTAGAATCCTAATAGAGCAGATGCTACTTTCCCCATTAATGAAAAAAAAATGTATATTCTAGCTTCATAATAAGAATGTCTGCTGGTTGTGCAACTGGCAAAATTTACTGCACTCTCTAATAGAAAGAGTCTGGACTTGGGCCTGTAGGCCTCCGTTTAAATTTTGGCACATAGTTTAGCTGCGTGACCATGTGTTTAACCTTCTCACCTCTCTGAACTTCATTTTTTTTTTTTTTTTTTTTGCTGAGGCATTTGGGGTTAAGTGACTTGCCCAGGGTCACACAGCTAGGAAGTGTCTGAGGCCAGATTTGAACTCGGGTCCTCCTGACTTCAGGGCTGGTGCTCTAACCACTGCGCCACCTAGCTGTCCCTGAACTTCATTTTTTAAAATGATGCACATGAGACACCGGAGACACAATGTGGCACGGTACAGTATATCGAAAGCTGGCCCTGGGGCTGGGAAAATTTGGGTACCTATCTCACCTCTGACAAGGCTCTGAACCTCTCTGTAACCCTTAAGAAGGAAGTTGCTGTAAAAGTAACAGGCATTGGCCGAGGGCATTGCTCTTTGGGCACTCCCTTTGGTGAGGTAATTAAAGGTCCACTCCCAACCCCACTAAGACTTTATTTGACAGGGCTGTTGGGAGCAAAGGACCCTCTGCTTTCCAGTGTTCTATGAATGAGCTCAATTTTGCAAAACTTTCTAGACTCTGAAATTTCCTTCTTCAAATTCTCAATTGAGTGCTAAAGGGAACCACCAGGGTCATCTAGCCCAGCCTCCCAAGGCTCAGCAGCTAAACGTGGTTCCTTTTAGCATTTTTTTATTGCCTTATATCCTAAAACAGGGCTTCTTAAACTTTTTCCACTCATGACCCCTTTTTTCCAGAGAATTTTTTATGTAATCCTGGGTATGTAAAATAGGTATACAAATCAAACTTTTACTGATAATGTCATAAAGAAATTTATTTTAAAGCAGTAAATTTATTTTAAAGCAGTTCTTTGGTCAGCATATAATCTTACCATTTATTGAAGATGAAAACAAATTTGCATGTGAATGAGATGGATGTATTTTATTTTTACATAAGGAATTCAATCTTTATTTAAATTAACTCTTTAATTTAATTAAAAAAAACTAAATTTAAATTAAATTACATACTGATGTCTTTTACTGTTGCCAGATTTTTCACAACTCCTACATTCAATCACACGACCCCATGGGGTTGTGTCCCACAGTTTAAGAAGCTTTGTCACAAAGTACCTTTTTTTTCTCAAGCTGCAAAGAATTAGATGTATCTTCATTGTTAAATATTAAGAACAACTTATTTCATTAGCTTTTATATAAAACCTACAAAAAAAAAAAACCATGGTCTCTGAAGAAAATGAACATTAGTTTAGAGTTTTAATGAATTCTCTTTTTTTTTCCCCCTTTAAACCTTTCCCAGTTCCTAGGTCTTTCCGATGTATCCATCTCAGAAGATATCCCTGTGGAAGGAGAGATCACGGTGCCAATGGCATCTCACTCCCAGGATGAAGACTATTCTACGTTAGATGAACCTGTTAGAGAAACCATTGTAAGTTCAACTACAAGAGATGTCTCAAAATTGGGAGGTTTGGGATTGAGTGATCAAGCCTGGCCTCCAGTGATTTAGAGATGAGGAAACAGACCCGGAGAAAAGAACCAGTTTGCCCAGGGTCACCCAGCTAGTGTTTGGCAAAACTGAGACTGAAATTCAGGTCTTCTGCCGACTCCAGTTCTTTTCTTCACTCCGCTATATGCTACCGTCACCTTTGGGGGAGAAATAAACTAGATGATTTGTTTTGATGTTTGCTTATTGCAAAAGCATTCAGGTTATACTTATAGATGATTCTTTAACTCTTGCAAGTCATTTGCCATTTAAAATGGGAATGTTAAGAAACCAAATTTCTTTGTATATATGGCATTGATGCCTTTAACCAGAGCTCAGAGTAATGGGCCCCTGTCATGTCCCTCTGGTAAAGGGCTCTAACTCTCTGTGTGCATGTGCATGCATGTTCGTGTATGTGTATGTGAGGGAGTGTATGTGAGTATTACAAAATTCAGAATTTATTCTCATTCTCCAGAGCTTTTCCTAGTGGGCCTCTAACAGTACGTGGAGTTCAGAGGGCTCCATGGAGCTAACGTGCCATTTGCTGTTGGATCCTGGGAACATCCCAGGATTCTCTGAACCTCCATTTCTTTAGCTGGGAAATGAGTGATTCCCACCAGGTGCCAGACAGGCTGTTTGTAGTCAGACACCTGAGTGGGGGGCTCAGCCTGAGGCTTTCTCAACAAATGGGGTTTCTTGGTGCCTTCTGCTTCTGCATCCCTATCATTTCTATATATACTTTTACTCATCCCACCCCAACAATTGAGCTTTCCCTTATAACCAAAAAAAACCTCAGCAAAAACAACTGATAGTGTGGTCAACCTTTGCCCCTCAAAGCCCCCCTGAACTTGAATTGGGAAGAATTTTTTGTGAGGCAGGGCACAGATGAACTGGTAAGCTGCTGTTGTATAACTGACCGCCACCAGTCATCATATCACAGAGCATGAATTGTATGGTCCCTATCCATAAAGATTTCTGATCATGTGGCTCACGATTGCAAAAACTTGAAACACTGCTGGACAGAATGGTCACTTTTAGCTTTAAAGTGACTTCCCTGTGTGCCTCAACTTCCCCATTTCTAAAATAACTAGACAATCTCTGAGATATTCTAGTTCTACCATTGTATTCATCAGGGTTCACACTAGAGAGCAGGAGAGTGATGAGGTGGTATTGGGAATCTATCTCAGTGCACTGTGACAGTGGTTTGTGTCTTTCAGATTCGAGACCTGAAGGCTGTTGGGAAAAAATTTGTTCATGTCATGTACCCTAAAAAAAGCAATGCACTCTTGAGAGATTGTGAGTATCAGGTTTTCAAGATTCCCTTCTTTCTATTCTAGCTCTGTTAGATTTTTAGGAAGAGAAAGGTGTGGCAGGAACACACAACTTTGCATGATCCCCAACGGAATCATAAAAGAGCTCTAGGAAGAAATACTGCTCCGGCAAGCCTGACGTGCTCAAGGTAGAAAGTTTCTCCTGCACGTTTTTTCATCCTTAGTGGCTAGGCACTGAGCATCTTGTCCAGAGGACATGCCCAGCAGACCTCCCTTGCTGCTGACTTCAGAGAAGCTCTGAAAGGAGAAAGGGCTTGCTTTGGGCTTTAAGGAGCTCGTGAAGACAGTGGGATAAATGGTGAAAATTCCTGCCTCCTCCCTCCCCCCCCCAATTAAACGCCTGCTATGCACAAAGTGAGATGGTGAGAGACAAGGACCTTAATTGGGGTTAAATGAGATGCAACATGGCCAACTGGAAGGGCTGGATTTATAGTCAGGGAGTTGTGTGACCTTGGACAAGTTACTTCCTTTATGGGGCCTCAGGCTTCCTCTCTCTGATTTCTAAATTGCCTTTTACCTTGAGATCCTGGACCTTAACTTCATTAATATTGGGAAATACCAAGTAAGATAGCTTGTGCCTCTGTGAATTAGCTGAGGCTGCACTTTTTAAGGAGTTCCTTTGGGGAGGTAACTGGATTTCGCCCAGGGTCACGAAGCCTGTCTTTGGTTCTAGATCAGAAATCGTTATTTTAAAAATCCTCCACCTTCCTAATGGTCTTGCTCCTGCACTTGAGGGATGTGAGTTATTAGCAAGTAAATGCATTGTTCCTCTCTGGACATTTCTATGAATTACTTTGCTTAGGTAGCCCATGGCTGCTGTGTTGTTGGTTTGAGGGGGGAGGGGGAGGAGGCACTTGTTATTACCATAGTATTTTAGTAGCCTTGAAAGATATTAAATTCTCCTTATTTTCATGATTTTTCCTCGAGGCTGTTATTGTGTGCTTGCTGTTGGTGGGATTGGTTTTTGTTATTGTTGTGCTTTCTGTTTTGTTTTGAAATACACTTTTGATATCCTCAGGTCCCCTATTCAGAACAGTTAAATTAGAAAAAGCAGGCAGAATTCCAGTTCAGCACAGGCTCAGTTTATTGATCTCAGGTGGACATTAGCCACAACCCTGGTAGGGAAAAGTGCCATGGAGAAATTGGCCCGGCCTAACCCTACAAGGAAGCGGGTAGGTTTGGGGTGGGGGAAGAGTTGGGAGGCAGGGGCAAGTGAAGGTAGAGAAGCCCACCCATCTGGGTACAGCCTTAAGGCCCCAAGCCTGCTCCCATCTGCTGCTTCTAGGCTGCTTTTCAGCCGGATCTCAGGTGCTGGTATTGACATAAGCTTGAATACAGCTATGGGAAAAAACAAAACAAAACACATTAGGTTAATTAATAATTAGGACCAATAACAAAGAGACTTTTAAAAATATCATTTAGAACTGATCAATGCTATTTAATTAGTGTTGTTCAAAGTCCTGAACCTAGTTTCTCTTTGTAATTGAATGGCTTCTTCTTGCTATTTGGAAGGAGGAGGGGAGGATGGGGAAGGGAATGACTATTTATTAAGCATCCTTTATGTGCCAGGCACTGTACTAAGCAGTTTTTACAAATATTACATTTGATTCTTACCACTCGTCCAGGAGACAGGTGCTATTATTATCCCCATTTTAGAGTTGGAGAAACTGAGACAAAGGTTAGGTGACTTGCTCAGGGTTCCAGAGCTAATGTCTGTAGCTGAATTTGAATTCCTGCTTCCCTGACTCAAAGCCCAGAATTGTATACACCCCAGTTGCTTCAGACATTTTTCTTAACAGAAATAAATCTAAGTGGTTCTTAACCTATGCCTCTGTTCTCTTTGGCATGGGAGATTGAAGGTAAGAGGCAGTGTGGCTAATAGCTAGAGAATCCAATAGCTTTGGGTTCAGGTGCCACCTCTGACAGTCTATGTGACCCTGAAAAGTCACTTTGCTCTCAGTGCCCCAGGCAGTTTCTTCAGATTATAGATTGCAGACAAGTTACCACTGTGTGCCAGTGGAGGGAGCATTCACACCAGAGTTGTCACAGGGAAAAACTAACAGGGCTGAACCAGTCAAGCCAAACCAGTATGGCACTGTAGAAGCAATGCTGGCTTTGAAAATCACAGGACCCAATTTCAAATCCTGACACTGTGTAACCCAGGCAAGTCCCTTTGCCTCGATGGGCTTTGATTTCCTCAGCTGCAGAATGAAGGATAGCCCTGTTTCCAAGCAAGCAGAGGGTGAAGGATGCCTTCGAAGGGATAGGGTAACGGGGATCCTTGGTCAGGTCCACATTGAACTAGCTGGGCCCCAATGTGCCTCTCAGTTCCTGAGCTTTGGTGTAGGTCTCTACCCTTTTCAGGTGAGTTGGGAGGTGGGCTTGAAGCAGTGCCTTATGGACCCATAGGAATATTCATGAGGATGAAGAGATTTTATGTATATTAATGAAGTTTGGAATCTCTAACAAGATTTTGCAGGTATCTCATTTGTTCCCCCGAACAGGCCAGTGAGTTAGAGCAGATGGTATCCCCATTTTCTAGATGAGGGAACTGAGGCTCCAAAATAAGTGTCAGCAGGATATGTGGCAGAGCCAACTCTAGACCCGCTTATTGGCTCCCGGGAGATTTTGTGCTTAACTTTGACCTGTGTTTCATTAGATGGGAAGACAGTGACAACTTGGGGATGAGTCCCAGTGAGGGTGAAGTGCCAGGTGGGAGAAGGAAGAAGTGGCTTCAGTGCCAGGTGGGTTGGGTTCATTCTGGCAGGGCCTCCTTGATGGCCACATCTCAGAAGTAGGAAGGCTTGACATGGCTAGCCTGGCAGAATGTGCCTTCCCCTCCCCACCATGTTCTTTTGTTTGCTAAGTACAGTCTTAACTCGTATCTTTTTGCCTTGTAGGGGATCTCTGGGGTCCTTTAGTCCTTTGTGTTTCACTTGCACTGTAAGTACTCATTTTTTCCTTTTGAAGTAAGCCTTTGGGGTTTCAGAATTGAGGCAATTTTTGCCGGAGCGATGTCATATTGGGCTTTGTCACCATGTTTACCTAACACCCTCAATCTGGAAAGGCTTGAGTAAACCTTGCAAAGCCATCCATAGAAGTTTCTTGGGTTATCACTTCTCCAGCCACACCACCTGTGGCCATCATTTATATCCCTCGTTAGCCGTATCTGCCTTCCAATCGTCCTGCCTCTCATTGTCCCGAGAAAACTAAACGTCTATCTATAGGTCAACATAAATGGAAACAAAAGTCCTGCCAACTTAGAGAAAGAGGGGACAGAGAGATAATTAGAGGGAGGGAGCACCCAGTTTTGTAGCAGATAAGATGGAATCCCAGCCTGGTGTGTTTGATGATTGTTCAGTTGTATGCAGACCTCTTGGGCAGTATGAGAAGCTTATCAAGGGAGTCCAGGGAACATGAGGTAAATTGCTCTGTTAAGCTATTGAACTCATTCACAATTTTTTTCTTCTGTACATATGTGTGATAAAGTCTAGAATTTGTTGCCTTTCATATTGACGAGGAGCTGGGGTGAGCTCCAAGGAGTCTGGGGACCCACAAAGGTTGGGAACCCCTGGTGTTGTATATGTTAATATGAAGGGAGAGGTCAGAGAGGGAATAAGGTAAGAAGTCCTTTGTCTCATCATTTCCTTAGATTCTGCTTGCCCTTTGACGTAGGTAATATGGATATTGCCCTAATGTCCTCCATTTTACAGATGAGGAAATCGAGGTTCAAATAGGTTTAAGTGAGGATTGAACCACAAGTTTAATACATTGCTGACTGGTTCTCTTGGTTAATTTGGGGTTCTGGGTTTGGGTTGATTTGGGAAGCCATCTTTGGAAGATCGCTCTTGTTTTTGATTGGAAATCCATGACCCGTGAAACCTTTACTCTCCTGATTGCATCTGAGTGGCAAGATCGATGTAGCATCTATGGAGAACCACCACCATCATTATGCTCAGTTATTGACATAGAGAATGCAGGCCTATCAAATGCTAGATCTGGACCCACGGCTTTTGGATAAGTCATTTAACCTCAGTTTCCTCATCCGCAAAATGGTCGTGATACCTACTCGATAAGGTTACGACAGTCTAACGAGATAATAAAGTGCTTTTACAGTTAAAGTACTGCCCCAAAGTAACGTAAATGGCAGTTGATATTATTAATTTCTATAAAGCAGGGGCTCTTCATCTTTTTGTGTGTGCCATGGACCCTTTTTTGAAACATGTTTTTAAGTAATCGAAGAAAATGCTCCATTTCCATTTTCCAGTGGAAATCAAGATGGTAGTGTTTTCCCGTTTAAATTCACAGACACATCTCCCCAGTCTGGAAATCAGTCCATGGAGCCCAGATTAACAAACTGTAATATAAAAATAAAGAAAAGGAATCTTTCCATCTTCAACCTAGTGAGTTTTACTTTCGTTCCTGGCAAAATTCAAGAGCCTGTTATTAAACAGATCGTTTGGAAGTGCTTAAAAATGGAAACGATCACTTACAAGCAAGCATAGTTCATCTGGAACAAATCCTGTGGCCTAATTTCACTTGCCATTTTTGATGAATTCCTAGGTCTGACACCCTAGGAGTGGGCCAGAGTGCTTCAGGCGCTTCACAGCCTAATTAATTGGGAAGAGTCCAAATGCCTGGTTTTCATTGAGCCATTTGTCGAAAATCTCACACCAACGTTGTGGACAAGACGGAGACATGTATGCAGAGTGATATTAGAGCTGGCAAGATTTGGCACTGCTTGCAGGACTAGGCCTAGAGGTGTTGATTAGCAAAGTGCCTCAAAGACTGCCTTAGTTTTTGGTGCTCTCCCAGTCAATAGTAATACTAGTGCCTTGGATGAATAAATGACATTATTCTCCAGTTTGTGGAAGACACATTGCCATTTCATTGGCTAACAGAACTGAGGCTCCAAAAGTGCTCCCAGGTGAGAATGTCAGGCCAAATTTAGGCAGAGGAACCAAGAATGGCCTTGTGATTGATTTCCTTGGAGCAGACAATTTTACAATCTAAAGTCTTACCTAGAGCAGTGGGTGCTCAATCCGAGGGAGGAACATTCTAAAGAATCGGGTCCATAAATGTTAATAGGGAACTGCTTTTCCTGTGCAGGTGGGCTCTCGTTCTGAAACTTCCCATCTTTGGGAGGTACCCTGAGGTTTAAGTGGCTTCCTGCAGTCACACCGCCAGGATATATCAGAGGCGGGACTTGTCTAGTTCTTCCTGACTCTGAGGTCAGCTGTCTACCCACAATGCAATCCTGCCAATAAGATCACAGCTCTAATAAAAAAAAAAAGTTCCATCAGATTAGTAATTTGCTTAAGTGGCCTCTGAGTACACAATAAAAGATTCTGGCTCCAAATGAACTAAACATGAGTGAACACAGAGCTTTCCATTTAGAAGTAGCTAGAACTGAGACCCCTAACTCACGTGTTCTCAACAAGTCACTCCATAAGGGGGCTCTTGCCACTGGTCACATCGCTGCCCTGTGGCTCTTAGAATATTGGAATTGGTCTGTGCCTCTGTATAACTAGTCCAGTCTTACTCTTCTACATGTGAGGAACCTGAAGCCAGATTGGGAAACAGATTTGCCCGAGGCCATCCGCTGAGTAAGTCAGCCCCTCATCTTGCCAGGGATAGGTCAAGTAGCCTCTTCTGCGGGTAGCCTTTCTCAATTTCCCCAACTGCTAGTGCCCTCATTCTGCAGCATCCTTGGATTTCTTCTCTTTATATTTATTCTCTATGTAGTTTTGTGGAGCTTTGTTATCTCTGCTGTTAGACTATAAGTTTCTTAAGGAAAATCAGAGTTATCTGTTAGTCTTTTGTGTCTGTAACAACTAGCACAGGTCCTGGCACATAGACGATGCTTAAGAAATACACGTTGTATGAGAAAACCTTTCTAGTTAACCGTGGCTTGGTCCTTTGCTTCCCTGCCCTAGGATGCTACAGGGAGGCTCCGCAGATAGTAAAGAAGATGGTGGACCCCAGTTTGCTGAAGTTTTTGTCATCATCTGGTTTGGTGCGGTTGTCATCACACTAAATTCAAAACTTCTTGGGGGGACCATGTGAGTATTAGGGAAATGCTTAAAGCCAACCCCTTTTCTCTCTTTTCTATGTGACATAGCTGGAGTTCTGGCAAAATCAGACTGATGCTGCTAGCTAGTCTTTGAAAGGGAGACCCTCCCTGCCAAAACTCGAACTTACTGGGTTTCTCGGTCTCTCTGTCTCTGTCTCTGTCTGTCTGCCTGTCTCTCCCTTCCTCCCTCCTTCCCTCCCTCCCTCTCTCTCTTTGACTATGACTGTCTTTGTCTCTGTCTCTCAGTGGTATCCCTGCCAGGCAGAGGGCACCCGGGTGATGTTCATCATCTTTGAAGTTCATGTGGGGGGAAGAAGGCCTCCCATTCCTTGAGATCTTGGCTTACTTTAAAAGGTCATTTCATTAGGACAACAACTTTAAGGAGAAGTGGGCAGAAACATGAAAACAAAAATGTTGTCATAAATTGCAATTCCTTTTTCCCACCAGAGCTCAGGGCTGGTTTCACTTGTCTGGGGTAGGTCCACAATGTTCCAGCAGGCTGTTATTACCCTGTGTGCTTGGTGTGGGTCTTCCATGTTGTAGCTGAGTCTGAAATCCCCCTTCTGCAGTGATGGGCTTTGACTCTCCTGCTGAATAATTGGTTATTTTTTAACTTCCTGGCTTTGTCTTTTCCTCAGATCGTTCTTTCAGAGTCTCTGTGTCTTGGGTTACTGTGTCTTGCCCTTAACAGTGGCTATGCTGGTGTGCCGACTGGTACTTCTGGCTAGTATGGGGCCTATCAACTTCCTTATCCGGCTCATCGTGGTGATTGCAATGTTTGCCTGGTCCACCTTAGGTAAGAAAACATCCATTCTCTGATTCTTCAACAAGACAGAACATGGGTTAGAGGTAAAAGTGTGTCTGAGAGCCGTAGACTTCATGAAGGCAAATGTTGGGGGTCTCAGATAACATGGGATTTGGACCCAAGAACTGGGCTAGAACCTCAACAACTCCATGACTGGAGGATACTCATTTAGCCCTTATGTCTCAAGTTCTATAAAATGAGGGGCTTTGACTAAATGGCCTTTAAGGGGGTCATACCATCTGGAGGGCCGTGATACTCCTTGTGAGCTTGGGCAAATCACGTTCCCTCTCTGGACCTTGGTTTCCTCCCTTGTCAAATGAGGGCATCGGAGCCGTTGGCCTCTGAGGTGCCTTCCAGATCTAGATCCAGCATCCTGTGAGCTTTCAGATAGGAATATTATTTCTTGCACTGACTGCCTCACAGGTTTGTCATGAAGAAAGGCTCTCTTGGCATTAAAATGCTATAAAATCATGGCCTGTTTGATCTTAAACTCCTGACCAGAGCTTTCTGCCATTGATGTGTGTTAATCAGAGCACATCCCACCAACTAAAGACTAGGTACGTGGGCTTTCAAGGGGAAAATCTTATCTTTTAAAAAATAATGGTCAATCTAAGTTCTCGCACTAAACTGAGGATCCTAAAAAGGTTTCATTAACTCTAACCCGGGGAAGGTTCCCTCTAAGATGAGGCAGACTGGGCTAGCAATGGGTGCTGCACAGTCTTAGTATTGTTGATTTAGAGCTAGAACTGACAATAGAGATCAGAATCCTTTCAGGTTACGGAGAAGAAAACTGAGGCCTGGAGAGTTTATGACTTGTCCAAGGTAAGAGGACACTGGCAGTAAATAGGCGATAGGAGATTCGAACTCAGGCCCTCTGATATAACATCCAACATGTTTTTTTACCACACCGTGCCAGAGCCATCGCTTTCATATTCTCAAAATTTACCAAAAACCCAATGCCCCTGGTAGCTAACCAGCCTAATTATTTAAAAACATTTTAATAATAGCTTTTTATTTTTCAAAATATAATCAGAGTTTTCAACATCCACCCTTGTAAAATCTTGTGTTCTAAATTTTTCTCCCTCCCTTCCTCCAACCCCCTCCCTTAGATGGCAAGTAATCCAATATCTGTTAAACATGTGTAATTCTTCCATACATATTTCTACATTTATCTTGCTGCACAAGAAAAATCAGAACAGAAAGGAAAAAAAATGAGAAAGGCAAAAAAAGCAAGCAAACAGCAGCAAAAAAGGTGAAATACTATGCTGTGATCCACATTCAGCCCCCCCAGTTCTCTCTGGATGCAGAGGACTCTCTATTACAAGTCTAATGGAATTGCCTTGAATCACCTCATTCAATGTAGAAAAGAGCCAAGTCCAGCACAGTTCATCATCACATATTCTGTGAACAATGTTCTCTTGGTTCCACTTGCTCAGCATCAGTCCATGCAAGTCTCTCCAGGCCTCTCTGAAATCATCCTGCTGGTCGTTTCTTACAGAACAATAATATTCCATAACATTCATATACCATAATTTATTCAGCCACTCTCCGATCGATGGGCATCCATTCAGTTTCCAGTTTCTAGCCACTACAAAGAGGGCTGCCACAAGCACTTTTGCATGTCAGCCTAATCTTTTGAAGTTTGGTGAGTCCTTGCTTATCTAGATCAGGGCTTCTTAAACTTTTTTTACTCAAAATCCTTCTCACCTGAGAAATTTGTATGCAACCCCAGGTATATAGATATATAAAATAGGTACACAAATCAAACATTTGCTAATCGTACATGTTCCCTACATTTTGTTTCATGACCCCATATGGGGTTGCAACCCACAGTTTGAAAAACTTTGGTCAAGATCACAGTCAACAACCAAGATCCATGTACTAAAATGTCATCTGAATCTCCTTTGACCCTCATTCAGTCATTCAATAAGCACCTCCTTTGTGCTGGTCACTGTGCTAGATGCTCAGGATATAGAGACTAAAATGAAGCTGAACTTGTCCTCAAGAAGATTGTATTCTTTGGGGTAGACTCTGTATTTAAAACATAGAATATAGATACCAAGTGGTTGCCCCGGGGGGACACCTGCAGGTAGAAGATAGGGAGCAAACCTTCCTGTAGAATATGGAACTTGAGCTGGGTCTTGAACGAAGGAGTGCTCTGAGGCAGAGGTGAGGAGGGAGACCTAGGTGGTCGTGTCTGAACAACAGTGCAAAGGCCAGTCTGGCTAGATTAAAATGAAGGGAGGAGGCCAGAAAGGTAGGTTGGGGCCAGTTTGTCAAGAACTCCAGATATGGAATAGAGAAATTGATGTTTGATCCCAGAGAAAGTAGGGAGCCACTGGGGTTCATTGAGTTGGATATAGACTCCAGAGGGTGAGTTTGGAACCAGATGAGAAGTGATAAGGGCCTGCACTGGGCATGGTCCCCGGTGGATTTAGAGAGTACTTGGACTCGGGGACTCAATGGAGAAATAAAAACGAGATT
Source organism: Myrmecobius fasciatus (assembly GCA_023553655.1). Lineage (NCBI taxonomy): Eukaryota > Metazoa > Chordata > Mammalia > Dasyuromorphia > Myrmecobiidae > Myrmecobius > Myrmecobius fasciatus. The sequence continues at coordinate 330,667 of JAJPUD010001812.1, forward strand.
TGGCAGTTGATTATGGTGTGAGGGAAAGTGAGGCACCCTGATACTACTACCCTTCTACTTCAATCTCTGATGATGAGATGGTCCTTTGGCTTCCCAAGGCCAACCCCTCTTCCCGTACCCTTGCTTCCATGCCCTCCAGCTGATTGCTTCCATCATCCCTCCTCTCCCTCTAATTTATTGCTTACTTCTCTTCTGCCTACAAACATTCCCAAGTCTTTTCCTTACAAAAGCTGCATCCTCTCTCTCTTTTCATCTTTTTGTTTAACCTTGAAGAAATCACCATTGAATCTTCCCCTTCCTTTTCTCTCACTGTGTTCTAAACCCTCTGCAATCTGGCTTCAGTCCTTCATTGGAAACTTCTCTGTCCAGAGCTACTGATGGATGATCTTTTGATTGCCCTGTCCTCAGCTTTCTTGGTCTCTGCAGAGTCAGCCTCTGCAGAGAGGGACTCTCTCCTTTCTGAATTTTCATGACTACTCTCTCCTGGTTTACTTCCTACCTGACTGCCTCCTTCACAGCCTCCTTTGATGGGTCATCATCCATTTAATACCCACTAACTGGATATTCCCCAAGACTCAATCCTCGGCCACGTCTCTTTTCTCTCTCTTACTGATCCCATCAGTTCCTGTGGATTCACCTGGTTTTTTCCATGTAGCTGAATCCCAGATCTCTTTTTCTTGCCCCAATTTCTCTTAAGCTCTGTTGCCATATCATATTTTGAACATTTCCAAGCAAAGTACCTTAGCATCTCCTATTCAACACACTGAAAACCAACCTCAGTATCTCCCCCCCCCCCCGCCCAAAACTCATGGCTCATCTGAATTTCCTTATTGCCAACAAAGGAACCAACACCCTTTTGGACATCCCAGTTCACAAGCTTGCTTTCATTTTCTATTCTTTTCTCTGTTGCCCTTCATAGCCAAATCCACTGTCAAATTTCTCTCTCCTCTCCACTCACACAGTCCTCCCCCTGATTCAGGGCCTCTTTACCTCCCAGTCTCCTGAAAAGGCCTTTTAATTGGGCCCCTGCCTCGAGCCAGTTAGCCCAAGGAATATTTCATTAAGCATTTTACTATGTATTAGATAGCTGCTAAGCAGTGAGAAAATAAAGGAAGACAAAATAGCCCCTGCCCTCAAGGAATTCACATTTTAAGGGAGGAAGCAACATTTAAACAGCTACATACACACAGGAGACCTTGAAGGTGTTCTCAGAGGGCAGGCGCTGGCATTAAGGAAGACTAAAGGCTTTTAGGAAGTAGCGTTTGAGCTGAGACTTGAAGGAGCCCTGGAGAGAGAACATTCTAGCCATGGGATGCCAGAAAGTTGGGAGATAGAGTGTCATGTGGGAAGAACAGGAAGGCCAGTGTCACTGGATCCTAGGGGCCGGACTGGGAAAAGCTTTAAATGCCAAAGAGAGGATTTGATATTTGATCCGAGAGGTAATGAGGAGCTACTGAATTTTCTTGAAAGGGGGTGTGGGATGACATGGTCAGATCTGTATTTTGTGAGGGTCACTGTGACACCTGAGAAAGATGGATTGGAGTCGGAAGAGATTGGATTGAAGTATGGAAGCCCACCAGCAAGCTATTGACGTCGGCTAGACGTGAGGTGAGGAGGATGGTGACGGTGTCAGAGGAGATAAGGGGATATATCAAAGAAGCGTTGGGAAGGTAGATTCAACAAGATTTGGCAGCAGATTGGCTATGGGCAATGAAAAGGAGTGAGGAGGGGGGGGGTGGGAAGTTAGGTGGTAAGCCTGAGTGCCTCGGAGGATGGTGTTATTCTTGCCATTAATAGGGAAGTTAAGGAGAGGGAATGATTGGGGGGGAAAGCTAACAAATTCAGTTTTAGATAGGTTGAATTTAATATGACTATAACACATCCAATTTGAGATGCTCAGTAGGAAGTTAGAGATGGAAATCTGGAGGGCAAGAAAGAGAATTGGGCTAGGTAAGTAGCTCTATGAATCATCAGTATGAAGATGAGAATGTATCTGTGGGAACTGAAATCAAGGAGAATAGGACAGCTTCAGAAGAGAAGAAGGAACCTTGGGGGATAACCCACCACCCACCAGATGTGATTTGCATTAAGGTCTAGCAAAGGAAACAAGGAGTGGTCAAACAGGTAGGAGGAGAACCAGAAACTCCATAGAGAGAGTATCAGAGAAGGAGAGGATGACTTTGTCCTTATTATATAGCCAACTCTGGTTAGTCTGCTAAACTCCTCTATGGATTTAACCTGCTAGTCAACAGCATACCCAAGCCTCATGGTATATTCCCAGTGGATTTTTTCAAATTCCTTTCCTTGTTGATTGCTCTCCCAACTCTATTTCCTGTTTGGCACTCCTGCTGTCTCTTTATGTTTTATTTCGTCTGTAACCTCTTCTAAATAACCTTAACTCTTGGCCAAAAAGAAGAAGAAGGCTGAGGATTAAGAAAAGGCAGAGACCATTGATAACTTTGGAGAGAATTGAATGATAATGTTGGAAGCTAGACTGGAAAGTCAAGAAGAAAGTGAAAGGAAAGAAAGTGGAGCCAGCCATTGGAGAGGGCCTTCTCCAGGAGTTTAGCCCATTACAGGGAGGAGAAGATGATAGATCAAAGGGTTTTTTTGAAGAGGGAAACGTGATCCTATTTTGTAGGCAGAGGGAAGCAGCTCAGACAGCCTTAAGTTTTTCATTGAAATATGAGGCAAAATTTCCAGCTGAAACGGTAGGGGCAAGAGAATCAGTGTGAGGTTTGAGGAAAGAGGAAAATGGATGGAAGAATCACCATTGGGGTGAATTGAATTAATTGTTTTGAGTAAAAGTTTTGCCCTGCTATAGGGAGGACCCACTTGAGGTCATGTGACTAAATTTGTACAAGACCCAGGCAAGATGGTTTCTTGGGTCTCTTAAGCTATGTTCAATAGCATAGGGATAGGAGTAAAAGCAGATAATGGTAAGAGTAATCCAAAATTGGACTTTGGCAGAGCGTGATCAATAATGATGATAAGGGACTGAGGGTAGAGGACATTGTAGAGTTGAACTGGTTCACCAAGGAGTCTGGGTAGAGAAGGAGAGCAGAGCTAGTACAGTGGTAATGGCCAGGGAGAGGACTGAGGAGTGGAGGGTCAGAGTAGGCATGAAGAGTACAGTTTGAAGTGGCAAGGTAGGAGAGGTGGATTGTCACCAGATTATGATCAGAGAAAGGGATTTCTGAGTTCATGAATGTGCACGAAGAAGACTTGGGGGTGATAGCAAGATAACAGAATGACTGACCATCAGATCTGTTTAAAAGGATCATACTTGTCGAACTTCTGTCGGATTGTTTGCTGTCTTGGGAAGGGACGGAGGGAGAAACATTTGGAACTCAAAATCTTACAAAAATGAATGTTAAAAATTATCTTCACATTAATGGGAAAAATAAAATGCTATTGTATGGGGGCAGGAGGTTACAGAACCAGTGTGACCATTTTGATTATAGCTAAGATGGGGTGGAGGAGTAAGTCTTGGGAAGTGAGTAGTGTCCTGGTAGGAACTGGGAAGTTAGATTGTAACGCATGCTGAAATTCTCCTAGTATGAGGGCAGGAGAGTAAGACTGAGCTAGGCAATGAACTCATTGAAAAAGAATGGCTGTGGGGCAGCTAGGTGGTGCAGTGGATAGAGCACCAGTCCTGACCTGAGTTGAAATCAGGCCTCAGACACTTAACATGTCCTAGTTATGTGACCCTGGGCAAGTCACTTAACCCCAATTGCCTCAGCAAAAAAAAAAAAAAATGGCTGTGTCCTGAAGTTGGAAGACAGCAGCCTTCCAAATCGATTGAGGGATAAACATGGATTGGATGCAGTCAGAGGAGTAAAGGTTACTGAGTGATAGTGGCAGAACAAGAGACTGAGAAGGGCCTTGGTCATGGGGTGTGAGTGAAAGTGCAGCCAGCACTGGGAAGGGGTCCCCGGAGATGTGTTGTCCTCGGGAGGTAGCCTGTGTCAGCGTCAGCGAGAAAGGAAAAGGTTTCTCCTGGAAGCAAGTTTGGTAGCTATGGAGTAAGCATTTCAGAGGGCACGGTGGAAGGGCGGGGGAAGTCTAAGTGGATGTTGTCAGGTTGAGTTGAATGGGGTGAGAGTAAGGGAGCAAATGGTGGAGGATGGGGAGCAGGGTTTGCATAGCCAAGGTCCTCCACGTTGCTCTCAAATGATCTTCCTGAAGCTTAAGACTGACCTTGTCATATACCCCTCACACTCTAACTCACTCCAACAATTCCCTAGTGCTTTATAGGGCAAACAATCCCCTATATTTCAGGAGATCCTGAAGGCATTGCCCCGCAGCAAAGAACAATACCTAACACTTCAATGCAGACCCAAAATAAGCAAGAACAGATTTTGTTTTGTATTCGTTATTTCAGACATCAGAGAAGTGGACCATCCTAAATTTGGGGAAGAAAATGGCTAAAGTCCAGAATACTTTAGTACTATTAAGAAATCTCTCTTCATTTCCCCAGGGTTCTAAACAGCTGGATTTGACCCATCTGTGTTTGAGGTCCAGCCTGGATTTACCTACTAGGGTTTATTCAGCTTTAGCTCTGGTGACTTGAGAAGCAAAGTGATCTAATGGGTAGCACACCGGCCTGGAAATCAGGAAGGTCAGGGGTTGAATCCTTTCTCAGACACTCACTTGGGTTAACCCTTTTCCCTCCCCGGGCCTCAGTTTTCTCCTCCGTAATAAGGGGGCTGGATTTCCCCACCCCACCCCCCCCCCGACCTCTAAGGGCCCCAAAACCAGTACTAACCTTTGCCAATTTGGTTTTTGTTGTTGTTCAGCATCCACAGCATTCCTGGCAGATAGCCAGCCTCCGAATCGAAAAGCCCTTGCTGTGTACCCCATCTTCCTCTTCTACTTTGTTATCAGCTGGATGATTCTCACCTTTACACCTCATTAAATCAGGACGCAAGAGAAGCCAAAGAGCCCGAGCAGAACAGAAGACTCCACCTCCACTTTAGGCCTTTGCCTCCCATCTCTCCTTTCTTGACTGTCCGAGGGAGCCTGGATGTGGTGAAGGGGGTGGAGGTGGTGGTAGGGGTTGGGGGGGGGCAAGAGAAAACCAAGGTTGTGCAGCAACACCAGCACTTTGGTACAAAGCAATTGCTTGGCAGGGTTTGTACTTTGATCTTTCTTAATATGATTGTTTCTTTCAAATACACATACAGCCAGAGTACGACCCTGTTCAAGGATTATGGTTAACTGTGTCTCGTGTGCATGTGTGTGTATGAGGGTGGCTCCAGGAAGGACATGATGGTTAGTGCCCAAAGTCAAGTTCCTACAACACCAATCCACGTACAGCTTTCTCTTTCAAACATACTGCCTTATCACCTTTGGGGTATTCCTGTCTTTTGACAAGGGAGGGTTCTCTTTTTGTCATCTTCCTTTCCCCTTTGTGAATATCTGGAGGAGTATGGGGAGATTCATAGAACACGTGGAAAAGGAAAACACTTGAATTGAAATTCAGGTTGTGCTCGCAAGACTTTGGACAGGCCGGTTTCCTTTGAAAAGCACATGTGGAGACCCCTGTCTTTTTTGGACCGTGGACACCTCCGACTGTGTCTGTGGATATTGCAGTTATGCCATGTGTTCTGACAAAAGCATGTCAGCCTCTTGGTAGCCCTCCAGCTCCTTACCTCCCTCTTTATCCCTAAATGGGCATGCTGGGCTCTTAGGAGCCAGTGGGGAATTTTCCTCGGGCTAAAGCAATCAGTGTTGAAAGCCTTGATCTGCCCCTAGTAGGAGATGTTGGAAAATGCAGGGAGGCAGGTCGCTAATGCACGTTTGGATCATTGTAATAAGCACACTCTCTTAACTGTAAAGTGGGATGGTTGGAATAGAGCAGAAGTGTAAGCAGTCCCTTCCTCCTAAGTGGGATCCATCCTGGTGGGAAGTCTGGAAGGTGCAGATAAAAACTAGGATGGAGCTTTAAAACCCACGTCTTCATGGCTGCCTGGCCAGAGGGTTCAAGCAGGAGCACAGTTTTCACTGGCCCTCTTCCTGGGGGCGGGGGGGGGGGAGACAGCAAATGGCTTCCTTTAGCTGTAGACTGGCTTTCTAGATAAAGAGAACCTTATTTAGCCCATACTCTTTGCCCAGCTTTACTTATGCTCCTGGATATTTATCCTAGAGAGATGGCAAGGCTTTGTGAAAGCATATGGAGGGAGGCTAGGCTGGCCTAAAAGGGGCTCTGAGTTCTTTTAAAGGGGAGATCTGGGCTCCTCTCCGGTGACACTGGAGGACAATGGCAGGTGAAAATCCATTGTGGAGGAAAGCTTTCGTAGCAAATCCACAGTTAATTCTGTAGATGACCATAATGGCCCATGCATTTTCTGTGTCAAAGACTTTAGTTAGAATAGCTTTCTATTTAAAGGTGAGCTGTATATAAATTTGTACTTGGGGTAGAATAGTTTGATTTCCTACATTAGCCATAGGTATCACCCAAGAAAAATGGTCCCTAGACTGACCAATAGCAATAAAGACCTTGTGAAAGGAGCTTTCTTCCTCTCCAGCCCAGGTTAGCTTCTTGCTTTTTCTATTTTTATTTATTTAGGACAGTTCATCCTTAAAGGCTTATGTACTTTTCCACGTAAAGACAAAGTCAGCACATAAGTTTTGACCTAGAAGATATTTTGAACCAACTAAGTGGATCCTAACTTGTTCACACTTAAAAATAGCTCTTCCTTTAGAGTTCCTCATAATCAGTCCTGACAATTATGTGAATTTATTTTGAAGGAAGGACTGTTTCCTGGGTCACTGTTTTTTCAAAGGGAAGGAAGGAAGCCTATTCTCATACGCATTTTACTCAAAAGTGTGACTATTTGGTTGAAAGCAAGTAAAGCCATAACTTTTTGATTTTGCCTTTTTTTTATATATAACTTTGCTTTTGATAATGTCTTGTTCTTTGTTCACTGATTGCTCTTAGGCAACGTGGGTGACTTTTAGAACAGGGTAGTCTTTATTTACTTTCTGATTTTGTCAACTCACTAATAAATCTGTCTCTTTTTTTCTTCAGCTATCAAAACAAAACAAAACAAAACATGGAGGAGAGTCAGTCTGGGGCGTAAAATCTTTCCTTAACAAATATGAAATGCTGAGGCCTTCAGAGCCGGTCTAGTGTACAGACCGGAGCCTCTGAAAGCCAGAAGCCTTGTTTGTCCTTTTCCTGATTGGGTCCAAAGGCAGACAAGTTTAGTATCATGACTGCAGAGTGTGGGACGGTAATGCCTACAGGCATGAATGGTCACTCTGAACTCTTCATAAGGCCAAGAATGTCTTGTCACGTCCCTTGGTGATAAGATCAGATTTAGGAAAGCAGTCATTTGGTGCCAGCATAATTAAGGGTACAGCTTGGTCTTTCCAAAGAGATCTATTGGCCAGCGAGTCATCCTTTCTCCGAGAAACTTGTTACGCAAGGTGGGCTCCATCATTTTGTTGTTGCAGAGGATGGCAGGCACTTGGCTGCATTTCTCACATCAAAGTCTACCAAATGGATACTGGGGTTTAATTAAAGTACATTCTGTAACCATGCAGCCCAGCCTAAGGAGACTATTCCTTTGATCATTTATTCCTCCAAATGGACAGCTAAGGTCTAGCATTTTTTTCCTAAGTAACCTCAAGCATAACAGACATTTCTGTAAAGGCAAGCAAGGTTTAATGCTGCAAGAGCCTGGTTTTGTTGTTGTTGTTGTTGTTTTTAAACACTTAACATCTTGAATCCAAATTGGCCCATTAGATTCGAAGAGAATTTTATCAAGAAATCTTTGGTTTCTCTTAGACTTTAGAGGGTCAGAGATTTAGAGCTAAAAGGGACCTCAAAGATTAGCTAGGTCAAGCTCCTCATTTTGCAGAGGAGGAAATGGGCCTAAAAAGGGAAGGTGAGTTGCCTAAATCAATACACGTATAGTTAGCAGAGCCAAGAATCGAATCCAGGTCCCCTGATTGTACTCTTTTCATTGTAAATGATACCTTTGTAGTTGACTTGAATCTTCTTTGGAAATCAGTTATTTCTATAACTAAACTTGGCCCCAAGGGGAGAGGAGGAAATGCATTGCCTTCTCTTCTGCACAGAGACAGGGCCCTGAGAATATGGAGCATCACATACACTGTCATCAGACTCTGTTGATGTATTGGTTTGAATAAACTGCCTTTTCTTTAACACATGTTTTGTTATAAGGGGTGACTCTGGCTAAGGTAGGAAGGGTTATGTTGGGAAGTGGAAATGGTGTAAAAACATCAATAAAACATTTCAAAAAATCTGTCTGGGAAACCTCTATTCCAGTTATTCAGGATGTAAATAGAAGGCAGGTAGGGGACAGTTGATTTCAACTTAATGCTGGCTTATAATAGGATGTACTGGAAAGAGTGCTAGATTGGAAGTTGGACAACTTGGAGTTCAATACTTACTCTGTCTACATACTCTGTCATTTTTCCCCAGGCCTCAGTTTCCTGCTCTATAAAGTAATGATTTCTAAGATCTCATCCAGTTCTGAATCCTGTGATCCTTCCCATAGACTCCTAGATGTTGAGCTGGAAGGAACCTTAGAGACCTACCAGTCCTTTTTATACAGGAAGAAACTGAGGCCAGGGGCAGGGGGGGAGGACCTGAGATCAGTTACAGGATCATTGATTAGAGCTAGAAGGGACCTAAGAATAGTCATGTAGTTCACTGGCACCCAACTGAAAGTAGAGGCAAACTGGACCTCCTAACCATAAAGAAATAGGCTGCATGTTGACTTAAGAACCACATATTCATTTTCTCTGTTCTGTTACATTTTTATTTATTAAATCTTTCCCAATGGCATCTTAATCTGATTTGGGCATGTTGTGGGCTTGAGGCCTGTCTGGTGGTTGACACCTCCCAGCCCAGGCCAAGCTCTTCAGCTTTTAGACGAGAAAATGGAGGTTGTAAGTTGCCCAATGGCACAGAGCTAAGTGGCCAAGTTGGGATTTGAACCTGCTGTCTGACTCTAAATCCAAGGTTACTTTCACTACCCCTTCCCACTCTGTACTCTCCTTTTGCCCCTGTACATGATCTCCCATGAATCTCTAGCCAATCCCCAATTGTTAACGGGTTTGGGTTCAGATCCCACATGTAATGCTTGAATACTCACCTGTGTGACTTTGGGCAGGTCACTGTGCCTCAGTTTCTTCATCTCTGATGATCTGATCTTTTTTATTTTATTTTTATTTATTTTTGTTTGTCTTGTTGAGGCAATTGAGGTTACGTGACTTGCCCAGGGTCACACAGCTAGGTAATGTTAAGTGTCTGAAGTGGGATTTGAACTCAGGTCTTCCTGATTTCAGGATTGGTGCTCTATCCACTGCGCCACCTAGCTAGCTGCCCCTGATCTTTTTTTTTATTTTTGAGAGGCAGTTGGGGTTAAGTGACTTGCCCAGTCAGATTTGAACTCCTGATTCCAGGGCCAGTGGCCTATCTACTGCTGTTTTCTTATCTCTAAAATGATGAATTAGACGGCCTCAGATCCCTTTCACTTCTACATCTATGGTTTTCTAAGAACTTAAGTGACTTGTCTAGGGCGTTTAGATTGGAAACTGGGATTTTTGGACTCCCAAGTCTAGCTTCTCTGCACTGTACCACACTGCCATCTTTATAATGCACTTAAGGATGTTGTCATTGTCTCTATCTTATACTCCTACTAGCCTGGGGGCCTTCCCTTTCCCTGCCCCAGCTCTCCAACCGGAGACCCAGTGAGCCCACAGGACCCTTAGGTCTTATGGATCCTTTCCCTCTTCCATTGCAGTTTCCAACGGGCACTGGTGGACATTAACTCTTTAAAAGAGAATATTTTCCATTTAGAGAATACAAAAAGATTCTGAAACTGAGCCTTTTTATATTTAAATATATATATACATATATAGAAAACATTCTGCACAGCATTTTCAAAACTGCTTGTGCTGCTTTTTGAACTCTTTGCATTGTTAAAAAAAAAAGTTTTCTGGCCCATCCCTACTAAAAATAGACAAGCAAAATTAATCTACCAAGTGACCATGTCCAAAAACGTATAACCACATCTTGTTGACATCAACTCTTGACTGGAGGCTAGAACCTCACCCCAGACACCCATACCCCCACTTTTGTCTGAGATAACCCCAAACCCCCCTCGCTGATCTTGGGCCTGCTACTCCCTTCCCTACAGTCATTAGTCAGGCACCATCTGCTCTGTCATTGCTCTCAAAGGTTTACTGGGCCTTACCATCTGCCCTGCTGCTTTGCCTAAATGAATGAATTCATGAAGAAGCATTTATTAAGCACACTACAGCTACTAAAAACAACTAGCATTTATATAGCACCATAGCATGTGCTAGGCACTGGGGTTACAAATAGAAAATCAAGGTAGTTCTCCAGGAGCTTGCTTTCTAACATAGGGAGATAATATCAGTTCCATAGTGCTCAGGGTACAGAAGCAAAGCCTATGGTAATGCATCTTCTGTGATATAGCTTCCATTGAAAATGAAGTTTCTCTTTCCTACCAAATACTCAGTACCACCTGGCCTTTCCATCTGCCATGAGGCTGAAGCCTCCTTTATGTGTTCCTTTCCCTAATTAGAATATGAGCTCTGACAAACAAGGACTGTCTTGATTGTGACCCCGATGCTTTGCACATAGGAAGAACTTAATAACTGCTTTTCGATTCCATCCATTGAGAGAAAAATACATCAGTCCTGAATGAGAAAAATACAAAAGAATATGGGAGTTAGAGGAAAGAGATCATATCTGGTTGGAAGTGGGGAGAAATTAAGGAAGGCCTCATGGAGGAGTCATTTTAAGATGTAACTTGAAGCATGAATTGTTTTAAAGTATTGAGTTTTGATAAGCATAGATGATAGATACAGGAATTGTATTCCAGGTGGAGGGAACTGTATTAGCAAAGATAAGGAGTCGGGAAAACGACAGAGTATGTTTAAGGAACCTCATCCTGTATGCTAAATTGGTATATGTTAAAGCCTAGTGTTTTATAAACTTACAGAAAATAAAAACTGAGGAAAAGGTTTACGATTTCACAAAATGTACTTGTGAAAACTGGTTGGCAATTTGGTAGAAAATAAATTGAGAGACATATACCATACACACCAATAAATTTTAGGTGGTTGAAACACTTCAATGGAAACAAAAATGGTGTGTGTGTGTGTGTATGTGTATTATATATATATATATATCAACTGTAGAACTGTAGCTTGCCTGGCTATAAAGACTACAATGGTAATTGACCTTGTGTAGCTTAGATTCGTCGTGGAGGGTGGGAGTTACCCATAGGAGTGGGGATGGAGACAACATGTAGGAAGATAAATAAATACAAAATATGGACAAAGAAAAATGTATAGTGCTTTCATGTTTTTAACACCGATACTCTTCCAGTTATGTTATATACGATTACAAATCACCAAATGTCACACGTCTTCAAAGAACTAAAGTGGATGACATAAGGAAGCCGGGGCACATTGCCACTGAAGAAGAATGCATCTAAAGTGGTGTCAAAAAGCTGGCACTGGCTGAAAAATAAGCCTACCAGTGGAACTAATTAGCTATACATAAAACATAAGCTATATGTAAAACATAAAAAGGCTAATAAACTCCATAAACTAGTGCTGGATAAACCTCCAGTTATTTGACCAAAGGTGCTGGGGAACCTAGACCTACACATAAAAAGTATATCATAATTCAATGAAAGGACCAAGGAAGAAATCACCTTTTAGATCTATGGATGGAAAATTTCACGACTAAAAAAACACATAGACGACTCACAAAAGACAAAATGAGCAAGTTTTGTTATATAAAATTAAAATTTTGACACAAACAAATCTAAGTACTTTAAATTAGAAGGGAAACAGGTAGCTGGGGCAAACTCTTGGTGGGAAGTTTTGTCTGATAAAGGTCATCTCCAGGATCCATCAGGAACTAATTCCCATTTCAATCAATAGAATGATCAAGTGAATTGTAGTACAAGGCCTACATTGGTATGAGTGGTTGAACCACACGTGAGAGATTAATGGATAGACTCCAGGTCCCGCTAGATGAAAAGGTGTGATTAAATTGCATTTTGGACCATCGGGAATTAGTGTCCACATTGAGACAATCACAAATCCATTAAAAATATCAAGATGTTTTATTAGCCACCCCTCACATTTAAGAAGGAAGAATTAGTAGCCCTACTATTTACTTTTTTTCTGTGAATTTATAATTAAGAAAAAAGTTATGATAAACTGAAAAAGCCCCTTTTAATGAAATATATTACCTTTCCTTTTTTGTATTTAGTATTTAGTGGTTTGCCATTTCATTCTCCAGTGGATCCATTTTGTCAGGCAATCAGAGGTTAAGTGACTCGCCCAGGATCACACGGCTAGAAAGTGTCTGAGACTAGATTTGAATTCAGCTCTTGAAACCTGTCTCTAGACCCAGTACTCTGAACCACTGGCTGCCTCTACAAATGCCCTACCCTCCTTTCTTTGCAAAGGTGATAAGCTATGAATAGAAAATATTGTATATACTGTCATCAGGCATGGTTGAAATGGGACTTGATTTTGTTGAATTACATTGCGTGTTCTTTTTTATTATCCTTTGTTATCAAGAATGGCTCATAAAAGGGGGGTGGAGAGGAGGAGGAGGAGGAAGTATATTTAAAAAATGAAGGAGATATAAAAACAAGATAGCAATCAAAATAAGACTTTAAAATAAAATGGGCAACAGGCATATCATTATTTTCTGTTTAATTTTTCAAGGTTTTAATAGATATTTGAAGAAATTTAAGCTTTTTACTTTTAATTTAAAATTTAATTTTATGTTATTTAAGTTACTAGAAATGTGGGGTATTCTGTTCAAGTAATATTGATTAATTATGTGTATTCTACACCCAGCACTGTTCCCGATGCTGAAGCTACAGAGACTAAGATGAAACCAACCAAAAAGCAGCGTCCCGCAAGTAATTGTTTGAGCAGAGCTGTGATTTCACTGGTGTCGGGGATGCCTGAATAAGCTTACCAGAGCAGATGGCACCTCCTTTGCAACTAAGAGTCCCTGAGAGTTGTCTGGGACACTGAGACGGTGATTGACTTGAATAGGGTCACGTGGTCAGAGGTAAGATTTGAACCTGCTTCTTCCTGACTTTAAACTCAGTTCTGTAGCCACTATACTACATTGCCTTTTGTCAAGTATGTAAATCTGAAGTAATTCCAAGAAATTGAAAGTCTAGTAAATTGGGAGTTCTGGAAAGGTCTCATATAGGAGATGGCACCTAAGAAGAAAACTCAAGGTTCTTTAGGGCAGAGGGGAGAGAAATGTGGGGGATCGTGTAGGCAAACGTGTGGAGGTAGGAGATAGGATATTGTGGATGACAAAATGAAACTGAACTCTGTATACTTCTTTATTTTCTTTAATTTTTGTTTTCAGCATTTACTTTTAAAAGATTTGGATTTCCATTTGTTCTCTCTCCCTTCCTTCCTTTCTCTCCTCCCCAAGACAGCAAGCAATCTGATATGGTATACATGTACAATCATATTAAGCGTATTTCTACATTAGTTATATTGTGAAAGAAGAATCAGAACAACAACAAAAAAGAGAAAATAATCTGCTTCAATCTGCATTCAGACTCCACGGTTCTTTCTCTGGATGTGGCTAACATTTTCCCTCATGAGTCTTTTGGAATTGTCTTAGATCATCGTATTGCCGAGAAGCGCAAAGCCTATCAGAGTTCCATTACATTCATACACCACAATTTGTTGTGCCATTCTCCAGTTAATGGGCATCTGCTCAATTTCTGATTCTTTGCCATCGCAAAGAGAGTTGCTATAAACATTTTATTACATGTGAGCCCTTTTCCCCTTTTTATAATCTCTTGGGGTACAGACCTAGTAGTGGTATTTCTGAATCAAAGGGTATGCACAGGTTGATAGCCCTTTGAGTATAGTTTCAAATTGCTCCCCAGAATGATCAGCTTGCAACTCCACCCACAATGCACCAGTGTCCCAATTTCCCCACATCCTCTCCAACATTTATCATTTTCATTTTTTATATTAGCCAATCTGAGAGGTGGTAGCTCAGAGTTGTTTTAATTTCCATAGCGATTTAGAGCATTTTTCTAGACTAGAGATGGCTTTAATTTCTTCATCTGAAAACTGCCTGTTCATATTCTTTGGCCAGTTAGCCACTGAGGCATGATTTGTATTCTTATAGCTTTAACTCAGTTCTCTATATGTTTTAGAACTGAAGACTTTGTCAGAAACGGTGACTGTAAAAATTGTTTCCCAGTTTTCTGCTTTCCTTCTAATGTTGGTTATGTTGGCTTTGTTTCTACAAATCCTTTTGAATTTAATCTAATCAAAATTACCCATTTTGCATTTCATGATCTATATGATTTTATCTCTTGTTTGGTCATAAATTCTTCCCTTCTTGGGGCAGCTAGATGACAGAGTGGATAGAGCACCAGCCCTGAAGTCAGGAGGACCTGAGTTCAAATCTGGCCTCAGACACTTAACACTTTCTAGCTGTGTGACCCTGGGCAAGTCACTTACACCAATGGCCTCAGGGAAAAAAAAATCTTCCCTTCTCTCTAAATCTTGGGTGTAATTCTAATAACCAAGTCTGACCCTGACAGAGAGATGGAAGAAATGCCTCCCTCTCTTCTTTGCCAAAATGGAGTCTTATGGGTGGGGGGATAGTGCGCATATTGTGAGACTCCATCGATATGTTGTTCAGTTTTTGAAGAAAGACTCAGAGGTAGGAGAGGTACAAAGTTAGGCGATGTCAAAACAAAAGACACCATTTGATGAAAAGGAGCATCATTTGCAATGGGATCTGTTAGACTAGAATGGAGAGAACGTGAAAGGAATTGTATGAAGTATGACTGAAAAGGGAGAGAGTAGAGTGTGGGGAGTTTTCAATGTTGGACAGTTTGTATTTTATCCCAAAGGCAATAGGGAGTTATCAAAGGCTTTGGAGGATGGTGGTCAAATGTGTGTTTTAGGAATAGAAATTTGACAGCTGTATGAAAGGAGACTGCAGGGAAACCAATTAGTCTATTGTAATAAGGCTAAGATGATAGGGGAGGGCAGAAAGAGAGAAAATGAAGAGCCACGGATTGCCTCCTTCCATGATTTCTTCATTCAGGGGGATTTGTAGGAGACAGTGCTGTAAAGGAAGAAGCCATGGCCCTCTCTCCCCCTGATGCCTTTTGGCCCTGTGAAAGGGCCTCAGTCCTTGGCCTGTGCCCTTACTCTTTTCCCCTTTGAGTGAATAAGACTGTAGTTGGGGTTTTGGATCTCTAGGCCCAGTGTTCCTCCCATTGTACCCCACTGCCTTTTGTTGCCTTCTTTTCCTCACCTTTCCTGGAAAGGTGAGGGAAAGAACAAACATTTATTAAGCACCTACTATATGGCAGGTTCTGTGCTAAGCGCTTTTTGATCCTTGCAACAGCCTCCAGGAGGTATATGCTGATATTATCCTGATTTTACATATGAGGAAACTGAGGCAGAGGTGAAATGACCTGCCCAGGAGCCACTCAGCTAGTAAATATCTGAGCCTGGATTTGAACTCAGCTATTTTTGACTCCAAGTCCAGCACTCTGTCCATTGCAGGTCCAGCTTGCTGCCCAGAATAAAGGCCGCTTGAACAGCCCAGGGCTACCCTAAATGGGGCCTTCCAAGTGGCTTTTCCAAGATGGAAAGTCAGTAAGCCACGGTACCTCGTACCTCTGGTTTCAATCCCTTGACAACTTTAGCAAAACCAAAGCCAATGCAGGAAGCTCCGATTGTTTCAAAGAAAAAGCAAAAACAAAACAGGAAAGAGGGGCCGGAAAGCAGGTGAAGAGGATTTCCATTGGTTGAAGTGACAGTTCTACAGTGCCTGGGAATTTCTCAAGCCATCAACACTTATCTTCCCAAAACCTTGAAGCTTATTACTCTCATTTTACTGTAGGGGAGACCGAGAGAGCTTTAGTGACCAGTGTGAGAGCTCCCATAGGCCCTTAGACCTAGAGCTGGAAGGGCCTCAGCGACTGTGCCCTTTAACCCCTTCCTGTTATTGTAAGGGAAACTAAGGCCTAGGGAACTGGAGGTGAAGTTGACAAGGATTATAGAGATGGTAGAGTCCAAGCCCTTCCTGTAACTTTAGGGGAAACTGAGGCCAAGGCAACTGAAGAGACCAGTATAAGATAGGCTCCTATATAGGCCTACAGCTGACAAGCCTTAAGAGACTTTAGACTCCAAGTACTACTAATGACTCTAGGGGAAACTGAGGCGAAGGGACCTGAAGGGACCACTGTGAGATCTCCCACAGGCTCCTAGACCTAGAAGTGACAAGGCCCTCGGAGGCTGAGACCATCCTGTCACTGTAAGGAAAAGTAAAGCCTATACAGCCGAAGCGACCACTATGAGATCACTCCCATGATCTTCAGCCTACAACTGACAAGGCCTTTCAGAGACTTTAGAGTCCAAGCCCTTCTACTGACTACAGGGGAAACCGAGGCCTAGGGAGCTTAGGAGACTAGTGAGAGATCATCCATAGGTCTCTAGATTCATACCTGAGAAGACCTTCAGAAGCCATTCAGGTTACCTCTTGCATTTTTCTGAGGCGGAAGCTGAAGGCTGGGTTGAAGACAATTACTTTTCTAAGGTCATACATAATATAGAATCAGCAATTTAGACCTGATAAACAACCATATCTACTGAGGTCTGTATTCCAAACTCTCCCACACTCCTACTTTCTACAATGGGAAAATGAGACTTGGCTAGTTAGTTGACTGGCCCTTTTTAAGTGGTAGGGGTAGTATTTGAATCCATGTGCTCTGACCCCAAATCCATTGACCTTTCCCAGGTACCCTATCACCTTTTTGAAGTGGGTAGAGTTGGTTCCCACTGTGCCAATCCCCATAGCTTACCATGAGTGAACAAAGACAAAAGTTTGACCTCAGATTCACTGGAGTCACAGATTCATTGGTCCATGAACTTGGTCCAGTGCATAGCAGAACCATACTCTGCCGCCCTTTTCACACTAACAACCACCCAAAACAACTAGCCTGCAGGAGGGAAGGCCCGAACTCCCCAGTTAGAAAAGGAGCCTTTTAATTAATGAAAAAAACATGCAAAGGAAGGTAGCCTAGTTGTACTAGACCTAAAACTATATTATAAGGCAATAATCGAAACTGACTAAGAAACAGAGTAGTTCATCAGTGGAGTAAGTTAGGTTCATAAAACACAATGGTCAATGACTATAGCAATCTAGTGTTTGACAAACCCAAAGACCCCAGCTTTGGAGATAAGAACGCACTATTTGACAAAAACTGCTGGGAAAATTGGAAACTAGCATGGAAGAAATTAGGGCTTGACTCACCTAACACCACATACCTAGATCAGGTCGAAATGGGTTCATGATTTAGACATAAAGAATGATATTATAAGCAAATTAGGAGAATGAAGGATAGTCTGCCTCTTAGATCTGTGGAGAAAGAAGAAATTTATGGCCAAAGAAGAACTAGAGAACATTATAAAGCAAATGAATAATTTGGATTACATTAAATTAAAAAGGTTTTGTACAAACAAAACCAATGCAGCCAAGATTACAAGGGAAGCAGAAAGCTGGGAAAAAATATTTTGAAGCCAGTGTTTCTGAGAAAGGCCTCATTTCTAAAATATATAGAGAATTAACTCATATTTATAAGAATTTAAGCCATTCTCCAATCAATAAATGGTCAAAGGAAATGAACAGATGAGTTTTCCAGACATTCATGGGGTAAGCCATATTATAAAATAATAAACAAATTATTATGGCCTCACAAAGCCATGATAAAGAGAAGAGTTAGAGTAAAGAAAATACACTTCCTTCCCTTCTTTGCTGAGGTGGTTTGACTATAGATGGGGAGCATCCATACACACGGGGGACAGATAGGCAGTTATTCCTTCCCCATTGTAATTTCAATAAGTTATAGGTTGGCATAAGAAATAAAAATGGGAAGGGTAGCTATGTGGTGCTGCAGCGGATAGAGCATCAGCCCTGAAGTCAGGAGAACTTGACTTCAAATGCAGCCTCAGACACTTACCACACAGTGTGACCCTGGGCAAATCCTTAACCCCAATTGTCTTGCAAAAAAAATAAATGGGAATTATATATATTAAAGCTTTTGATTTTTCAAAACATATGCATGGACAATTCTTAAGCATTAGCCCTTGCAAAATCCTGTGTTCCGATTTACCTCCTCTTCCCCCATGCCCTCCCCTAGATGGCAAGTAGTCCAATATATGTTAAACATGGTAGAAATATATGTTAAATCCAATATATGCATACATATTTATACAGTTATCTTGCTGCACAAGAAAAATCAAATCCAAGCAGGAAAAAAAAAGAGAAAATAAAATGCAAGCAAACAACAACAAAAAGAATGAAAATGCCATGTTGTGAACCACACTCAGATCCCACAGGCCTCTCCCTGGGTGTAGATGGCTCTCTCTATCACTGAACAATTGGAACGGGTTTGAATCACCTCATTGTTGAAGAGAGCCATGTCCATCATAATTGATCATCATATAGTCTTGTTGTTGCCATGTACAATGATCTCCTGGTTCTGCTTGTTTCACTCAGCATCAGTTCATGCAAGTCTCTCCAGGCCTCTCTGAAATCATCCTGATGGGTCATTTCTTACAGAACAATAATATTCCATAACATTCATATACCATAATTTATTCAGCCATTCTCCAACTGATGGGCAGCCACTAGGTTTCCAGTTAATTGAGAATTTTAAGAGATTTTTGCAGACGCCACATACAACACACAAGACCACAGATACAGAAAAGTCTAGGAACTCAGAAACACATGAAATATATGTATGGGATTATATAATACACACCCAAATTTTATAAGAGGGTACTATAAATACCCCATAAAAGAAGAAGAAGAAATTCAGACTTCTCCTCTGGTATGGAGGGCCCCAAATTGTTAGCCAGCTTGTGGGGATGCCGTACCCTTAACTCTCACGTATTTAGAAGTAAAGTTGACATAACCACAAAATATAAACCCAGATAAAGAATACAATTGCATCACTAGCTGTGGCTCCTGTGAGGTCTATTCAAATAAAAAGAGAAAAAGGATAATGTTACTTTTTGTGCAATCTGCTGGCAGACGTAGTCACTGGTGTCCTGGCCATCCTGCCATCTGGGATCTGGTCTGTGCCAGTGCAGAGATTTGTACATTGGGGTGTGTGAAGAATCAAGGACTTTCAGGAAGAGAAAACCCTCAGATGGTCTCTTGCGGGGTAGGAACTCACTTATGCCTAAGGAATAAGGGAGGAGATCTGACCCAAGAAAACCAGGGCCACCCTGGAAAACCAGAAGAAAACTTTCAACCTCAAGTAAGCCCTTTTTGGAGACGTCCAGGATTGTTGGGCACTCCTCAAGGGCAGAGACTGTTATTTACCTTCCTTTGCATCTCTGGCACTTAGCACAGGGCCTGGCACATAGTGGGCACTTACTAAGTTCTAGTTGACCTGCTGAATCTTGCTTCAAGTATGCATTGGCTTAGATGAGAGCTAGCAGGGAACAGTGGAAAGAACACAGGTTCTGGAATCTGGGGACCTGGGTCAAATCTCACCTCTCCAACTTGTGAGATCCCTGGCAACTGGTATAATTTCTTTGGGCCTCAGTTTCCAACTCTGTAAAAATAGGGAGTTGGGGGCTGGGAATCTGGAATTCTTTTAAGGACTTTAGAGGTTTGTTAAAGCTACATCAGATGAAGGACGGGAAGTTGAAAGAAGGCCCATCAGATGGGGAATGGCCAGACAAGGTGTGGCCGATGGTTGTGAGCGAATGTTATTATTGTTCCCTAAGAAATGACAAGGAGGATGATTTCAGACAATCCTGGAAAGACTGATGAGAACCAATGCAAAGTGAATAGAGCAGAACCAGGATGATGTTGTACACAGTAACAGCCAGATCTTATGAGGAACAACTGTGACTCACTTAGCTGTTCTCAGCAAGACGATGATCCAAAGCAATCCTAAAGGGCTCCTCATGAACCATGCCGTCCAACTCCAGTGAAAGAATTGATACTGTCTTAATAGAGACTGGCACATGCTGTTTTCCTTCCTTCCTTCCTTCCTTCCTTCTTTCCTTCCTTCCTTCCTTCCTTCTTTCCTTCCTTCCTTCCTTCCTTCCTTCCTTCCTTCCTCCCTTCCTTCCTCTCTTCCTTCTTTCCTCCCTTCCTTCTTTCCTCCCTCCCTTCTTTCCTTCCTCCCTTCCTCCATTCCTTCCTTCCTTCCTTGCTTCCTTCCTTCCTTCTTTATTTCTCTTTTTCATTTGAATCTTCTTGCAAAATAGGCTAATATAACACTGCTATATTTAATCTGCATGATTAAATATGTATAACCTAAATCAGCTTGCTTACTATCTCAGAGAGGGGGGAATGAAGGGAAGGATAGAAGTTGGAACTCAAAATTTTAAAAATATTTAAAAATTGTTTTAACATGTAATTGGGGGGAAAGAAAATATTCTCAATACATCTCTTAGATGGCATTTCTCTACATTCTGCAGGAGGATTTTCCCCTTACCCAAAGAATACCTGGTGGCTCCTCTAAGATAGCACATGCTTCGTTCCAGATATGTCATCACAACACCCCCCCACCATGATCCATAGAGTATTTGCAGGGTGCCCTCCTTTGGAAGATACCTGTGTGATTAAGAAAGGGGGTGAAAGAAGAAGTGCTTGGAGAACCCAGAGGAGGGAACTTGGATAAATCTTCCCCAGTGGCAAAATTAGAGCTGTGTAATATATAAGGGGTGTAAGGGGGAACTCCCCAACAATTGCTTGACCATCCAAAAATGGACTCAGCGACCTTGCCAGCTGGTGAGTCCCCCGCCAGTGAAGATGTGGTTAAACAGAAGCTAGATGAGCAATTGTCAGGAATGGCTGTTTCTCCATCCTCATCCTTCTTGTCCTTTCTGCAGGTTTCGCCGTTGTCAGTCCCTATCTTCTCACTGTTCTCTTCTCTCTAGGTTTCCATAATATCCCTTTCTCCTGGTTCTCCTTCTGCCCATATAATCCCTCGTTCTCAGTCTCCTTTACTGGATCTTCATCCGAGTCATACCTGCTGACCATGTGTAGCCCTAAGGTGCTACCCTGGACTTCCAAAATTAAATATAAAACCCTCTGTTTGGTGTCCAAAGCCTTTTGTAGCCTGGACCCTTCCTACTACTTACACCTTACTTCCTAATATGTATTCTTCATTCCGGTGACCCTGGTCTCCACTTCCCAAATCCCAGCATTTTCATCGGCTGGCCCCAATGCCTTGATTTCTCTCTTGCCTCCTCTCCCCTTCCTGGTTTCTCTGGCTTCCTTCAAGTCCTGGCTAAAATGCCACCTCTTGATCATCTCTAACATCCTGAGCTTGTTTATACATGGCTGTTTGTATGTTGTCTCCCCCATTAGATTGGGAGCTCCTGGAGGGCAAGTGCTGTCTTTTACCTTTCTTTATATCTCCAGCACTTAGCGCAGACCTGCCACATAGTAGGTACTTAATAAATGCTTGTTAATGGGCTGAGCTGACTGATTCCTGCTTCGGTTATGAGTGGGCCAGCAGGGCATGGTGGGAAAAACGCAGGTTCTAGAATCCCGGGGCCTAGTTCAAATCCTGCCACTCCAACTTGTGAGCTCCCTGGCAAGTTGCTTAAATTCTCAAGAATATCAGACTAGGTGGCCTCTGAGACCCCTGCCAACCTTCTAAGGGTTCTGGGATTCTTTTCTAGTGCCCATCACACAAATGGATAAGTGAGAGGAGAACTAAACAGGGCCGGTGTGAAAGTTGGGGAAACCAGGACAGTATTTGTGGAATAGTAAAGACTCCTCTCTGTGACCTCTATCACACAAGTGGCCAACAAGCAAAAAGCTGTGTTGTTAGGGTCAAGTTGTTGTTCAGGCGCATCTGACTCTCCATGACCCCATTAGGGTTTTCTTGTCAAAGATCAGTATCTAGAATGATTTGCCATTTCTTTCTCCAGCTCATTTTACAGATGAGGAACTGAGGTAAACAAGGTGAAGTGACTTGCCCAGGGCCACACAGCTGGTAAGTGTCTGAGGCTGGATTTGAACTTAGGAAGAAAAATCTTTTGAACTTCTGGTCTGGCGCTCTATCTACTGCAGTGTAATCTAGCTGCTCCAAGAAGCTCTATGCCAGGAGAAAAAAAAATAAAAAAAGAAAAGAAAAGAAACCTTTGGATAGCCTTCCTCTTCCTCTTCCTCAATCAAATACTGAAACGTTTTGTAATTGTTTGGAAAATGTTTCATTTGATTTGTATGATTTCTTGGAGGGAGGAGAAGTGCACCATATAGTACAGGATGTGAAACTGGCGTTGCCAAGCCAGTGCCCCTGAGTATGCATATGTGGAAGTTCTGAGGGTAAACTCATGATCTAGGGACCGGAAGGGGCAAGGAGGGAGGCAGCCCTTCCTTCCTGGACTCCTTCAATCTATGGTCTGTTCTCAGTCATCTCTACTCTCCTTTTTGACCCTGATCTTACACTTTCAAATGTCACCAGTAATTAATTAAAGGTACAAGAGGTAACAGACATTAAATAGAAGTGGTCATCTCTTTTGCTGGAATTGCCTTATTTCACATAAGGGCTGGGGGAAGGAGAGGCGGGAAGGAAAGGAACAAGCATTTATTTATTTGTTTATTTTTAAATGGTATTTTATTTTTTCTAATTACATGTAGACAATTTTTAGCATTCATTTTTTTAAATAAGATTTTGAATTCTAAATCTTTCTCTCTCCCTTCTGTAAGCAATTTGATATGTTATATATGTGTGATCATGTAAAACATATTTCCATGTGATTCATATTGTGAAAGAAGAATCCAAACAAAAGGAAAAATGAGAAAAACAAAGTGCAAAAAGTATGCTTTGATCTGCATTTATAATCTGTAGTTCTTTCTGTGGATGTGGATAGCATTTTCCATCATGAGTCTTTTGGAATTGTCTTAGATCATTGTGTAGCTGAGAAGAGCTAAGTCTGTTATAGTATATCATCACACAATGTTGCTGATATTGTGCATAATGTTCTCCTGTTTCTGCTCACTTCACTCAGCATCAGTTCAAGTAAGTCCTTCCAGATTTTTCTGAAATTGACCTGCTCATCCTTTTCTCCATCCTAAATCCTTTCGAGGAGTCGTGGATCACTGTATTGCCGGCAATAGCAAAGTCATTAACCGCTGATCATCCCAGAGCATTGCTCTTACTTTGTACACTGTACATTTTACATTGCTTGAGTTCACAGAGGACTTTCCAGGTTTTTCTGAGAGCATCCTACTCATCATTTCCCATCAAACAATACTATTCCATCAGAATCACCTACCATTTATTTATTCAGCCATTTCCCCAATTGATGGACATCCCTTCAATTTCCAATTTTTTGCCCTGAGAAGGAAGGGCTACTCATTATTTCTTATAGCGCAATAGTATTTCATTACATTCATATCCTATAGCAATATTTAGCCTTTCCCCAATTGATGGGCATAACCTTAATTTCCAATTCTTTGCCACCACAAAATGAGCTATTATAAATGTTTTGGTACAGGTAGGTCCTTTTTCCTTTTTTAAATGATCTTTTTGGGGTACAGACCTAGTAGTGGTATTGCTGAATCAAAGGGTATGCACAGTTTGCCCTGTGGGCAAAGGAACACTCTTTATTTTTGTCTTTAAATATGCTTATTTTAAAATTTTATTTAGTATTTTGTTTTTCCCCAATTACATGGAAAAACAATTTTTAACATTCATTTTTAAACCTTTGAGTTTCAAATTCTCTCTCTTCCCTTCATTCCCCACCATTGAGAAGGCAAGCAATTTGATATCAGGTTATATATTGTAGTGATGCAAAACATTTCCATTAGTCATGTTGTGAAAGAAAATATAGACCCAAACCTAAAGAACACACACACACACACACACACACACACACACACACACACACAAGAAAAATAGAGAAAGTTTAAAAAAAAAGTACGTTTAAATCTGTGTTTGGACGCCATCCGTTCTTTTCCTGGGGATGGATAGCATTTTTTCCATCCTAAGTCCTTCAGAGTTGTCTTGGATCATTGTATTCCAGGTTTTTCTGAGAGCATCCTGCTCATCATTTCTTTTTATCTTTCTTTGTTTCATGCTTTCTTGCTTTCCTTCTTTCCTTTTTTTTTCTTTCTGTTGATAAAAATTTATTTTCCAGATAGTTTTGATTACTTTATCTGAAAACTGTTCCTATCTTTTGATCATTTATCAATTGGGGAATGTCATTTACTTTTTTTTTTTTTTGCTGAGGCAATTGAGGTTAAGTGACTTGCCCAGGGTCACACAGCTAGGGAATGTGAAGTGTGTGAGACCACATTTGAACTCAGGTCCTCCTGACTTCAGGGCTGGTGCTCTATCTACTGTGCCACCTAGCTGCCCCATGTCATTTACTTTTTATAAATTTGACTCAGTTCTCTGTATGTGTAAGAAATGAAGCCTTTATCAGAGAAAACCTGCTTCAAAAGCTTTTCATAGTTACTATTGCTAACTGTATTTCCCTCCACTCTCTTCCCACCCTCCATTTATTCTATTTTCTTTCTCTTTTCACCCTGTCCCTCCTCAAAAGGGTTTTGCTTCTGACTACCCCTCCCTCAATCTGCCCTCTCTTCTGTCACATACCCCTCCTTCTTTTATCCCCTTTCCCTCCTACTTTCCGGGAGGATAGATAGATTTCTATATCCACTTAAGGGTCTATTTTATTTCCTCTTTGAGCCAATTCTGGTGAGAATCAGGTTCACTCACTCTCCTACTCCTCCTCCCCCTTCTTCCTTCCACCATGCAAGCTTTTTTGCCTCTTTTATGTGAGATAATTCACTCAATTCTACCTCTCCCTTTCTCTTTCTCCCAGTATGTTCCTCTCTTATCTCTTAATTTTATTTTTTTAGATATTATCGCTCCATATTCAACTCACACCTATGCCCTCTGTCTATATATACACTCCTTCTAACTGCCCTAATAATGAGAAAATTCTTAGGAGTTACAAGTATTATCTTCCCATGTAGGAATGTAAACAGTTTAATCTTATTAAGTCCCTTATGATTTCCCTTTCCTGTTTACCTTTTTTTTGCTTGTCTTGACTCTTGTATTTGAGAGTCATATTTTCTATTCAGCTCTGGTCTTTTCATCAAGAATTCTTGAAAGTCCTCCGTTTTATTGAATATCTCTTTTTCCCGCTGAAGTTTTATACTCAGATTGCTGAGGAGATGATTCTTGGTTGCAATCTTGCCTCCATTGCTCTCTTGGAATATCATATTCCAAGCCCTCTGATCCTTTAATCTAGAAGCTGCTAGATCTGGTGTTTTCCTGACTGTGGCTCCACTATACTTGAATTGTTTCTTTCTGGCTTCTTGCAATATTTTCTCCTTGACCTGGGAACTCTGGCTATAATGTTCTTGAGAGTTTTCATTTGGGGATCTCTTTCAAGAGCTTATTGATAGATTCTTTCCATTTCTATTTTATTCTCTGGTTCTAGAATATCAGGGCAGTTTTTCTTTTGATAATTTCTTGCCAGATGATGTCGAGGTTCTTTTTTTGATCCTTGCTTTCAGGTAATCCAGTAATTTAAAAATTCTCTCTTCTGGATCTATTTTCCAAGTCAGTTGTTTTTTTTTTTTTTTTTTCAGGAAGATATTTCACATTGCCTTCTTTTGATTTTGTTTTATTCTTTCTTGATTTCTTATAGTCATCAGCTTCCACTTCTCAATTCTAATTTTTGAGGAATGATATTCTTCAGTGAGGTTTTGTACCTCCCTTCCCACTTGGTCACTTTCACTTTTTAAAAAGGCTTATTGTCCTTCAGTGATTATTTTATATATCTTTTCCCATTTGACCAGTTCTGCTTTTCGAGGCATTTTTCTCCTCACTGGATTTTTGTACCTCTTTTACTATTTGAATTAGTCTGTTTTTTTTAAGTTTTCTTTTCTTCAGTATTTTATTGTCTCTTTTACCAAGATGGTGACTTGTTTTCCATGATTTCCTTGCATCACTCCCATTTCTCTTCCCAATTTTTCTTCTACCTCTCTTACTTGATTTTCAAAATTCTTTCTGAGCTCTTCCATGGCCTAAGACTAATTCATACTTTTTTTTGTTTTTTTTTTGTTTTTAATTTTATTTTATTTGCATAACATATGTGTGGGTAATTCTTCAACAATAACCCTTACATAGCTTTCCGTTACAAATTTTTCCCCCCAACTTCCCCACCCCTCCCCTAGATGGCAGGATATCCACTACATGTTAATTATGTTAAATATTGGCAAATCGAATATATGTATACATATTTCCAAACTTATCATTGTTGTGCAAGAAAAATCTTATCTACACAAATGATATATCAGATAAAGGAAACACAATGTAAGCAAACATCAATCAAGGAGTATGAGAATGTTATGTTGTGGTCCACATTTCGCATCCCTCTCTCTGGGTGTATATGGCTTTCTTCAGTGAACAATTGGAGGTGGTTTGAAACATATCATTGTTGAAGAGAGCCATGTCCATCAGAATTAATCGTCATATAGTACTGTTGTTGCCGTGTATAATGATCTCCTGGTTCTGCTCATTTCACTCAGCATCAGTTCATGTAAGTCTCTCCAGGCCTCTCTGAAATCATCTTGCTGGTCATTTCTTACAGAACAATAATATTCCATAATATTCATATACCATAATTTATTCAGCCATTCTCCAATTGAAGGGAATCTAATCAATTTCCAGTTTCTAGCCACTACAAAAAGGGCTGCCACAAACATTCTTGCACATGTGGGGCCTTTTCCTTCCTTTATGATTTCTTTGGGATATAAGCCCAATAGAAATGCTGCTGGGTCAAAGGGTATGCACAGTTTGATAACTTTTTGAGCATAGCTCCAAATTGTTCTCCAGAATGGCTGTATCCGTTCACAGCTCCACCAACAATGCATCAGTGTCCCAGCCCTCCCACAACCCCTCCAACATTCATCATTAACTTTTCCTGTCATTTTAGCCAATCTGACAGGTGTGAAGTGGTATCTCAGGGTTGTCTTGATTTGCATTTCTCTGATCAATAGTGATTTGGAGCACCTTTTCATATGACTATAAATAGTTTTAATTTCATCCTCTGAAAATTGTCTGTTCATATCCTTTGACCATTTATTGACTGGAGAATGGCTTGATATTCCAAGACATTTTAAGATTATAAGATTATAGATGTGAACTTGGTGGGGGAATATGAAAGATTATTTAGTGTCATCCTTATTTTATACAGATATGGAAATTGACACCATCTTCTTAAATAACTTTTTTGCTTTCTGAATTTATCTGCCTCCTTCCCCCCAAAACACTATCTATAGTATATTTATATATATATTTATATACTATATATAT